>PNEQ01036155.1:0-20124 GCA_003012365.1 Medauroidea extradentata | reverse complement strand
TAAGAGTCCTATACAGCAGATGCTAGATGCCACGTCTGAGGTATGGAAACTGGCAGGCGATAAGAGCTACACTGGCTAGTTACTTTGATAAGAGTCCTATATAGTAGGTGCTAGATGCCACGTCTGAGGTATGGAAACTGGCAGGCGATAAGAGCTACACTGGCTAGTTACTTTGATAAGAGTCCTATATAGTAGGTGCTAGATGCCACGTCTGAGGAATTTAAACTGGCAGGCGATAAGAGCCACACTGCCTCGTGCGTCAACAACCGTGTCGCTTTTATGCGCAGAGCGTTAAAAAGGGGCTTTGTGTTTCGGGCGTTGTTTTTTTCGTATGGAACATTAAGGTCCAAATAAAGAACCTCTTTCGAATGACAACCAACTGCTACGGCTCTAAGTGGTGACCCTCTTATTTTATTTATGGAAATTATAAGATAAAGTCCAGCGTATGCTTCTCTATGTTAGTTTTCGGTTGGTATTTTTTTACATAATAGCAGTTTAAAAAAACCGTTTTTGGCCTCTTTGAGGTGCCCCGAATTCATGTTTATAAGCATGATATCGTTAAAAAAAGAAGCAAAGTTAGAAATTTTTTTTTTTCTTAACGCAGATAATTACATCAAACGAACGCACGTTTTGTAGTATTCCTTTTAAAAGTTTTCTCCTATAACACCCGGCGCCATTGCTCGTGTGGTAGCTGTGTAGGGTCCTTAACGGTGTCGTTGCACCAGAAAACAAATCCGGTGCTTTGCTATAGTTGAAACTAAGTAATTTAAACGTTTTGTTGCTGTTTCAAATCCTCTGTATTATACTATCTCTCTGTACTCATGATTTAGTACATGATCGTTTTTCTTGAGACGGTTCGGTCGTCCCCGTGGAAAAATTTTAGTATATGTGTGACATTGACAGCTGATAGCTCGCGAAACACATGAGGAGTCTACGAATACGTACTAAGTATAATATACACGGTAGTATTGATCACGTGGTCGAATCTATTTAGTCGTTGGGTGGTACGTTGACAGCCTATTTAAAAAAATTACAGAAGCGGTTTATTTCAGTCGCCGATCTGGCAAACAAATCACTAGACCTAGTTCAGACAGTGCAGAATATCATTTTGTATTTGTACAATATACGAATTTGGCATTAAATTTGCGTACTACTAATGTATACTATAAAAAACGCTACAGTTAGCATCCAAAACTTTCCACAGTTATCTGATACATAACCGCTGCGTTTTGCATTAATCAAGTATATACTATACATGCAAATAATGTTAAAAAGTGAAAAAGCAATACGTTTAGAAAGCCTAGTACTGAGAAAAATTACACTGATCCTATTTATGAATCAGATGAGGAAAACTGTATTTTAAGGAAAATGTTTTTCCTTTCCTTTATTACTTGTAAACAAAATCTTTAAATGTGTCAGGAATTTTATTGGCCATTGATTATTAATTCAATTTTAATGTAGATAAAATACAATTTTCACACGAAAGAAATTATATCCTAAAAAAGATGGTTTTATGATAATTTAAGGAGTCCAAGTGAAGTGCAATAAGTCAGAATAGGATATGTTCTTAAAGGAACAAGTTACATAACTTCTAATGCATGTATTGAAATTGCAATGTTTCTCTACTAATAGGTGAAGTATTGCATTTTTATTTCTTGCCATAGGCAGTTTTCAGTGTCTTCTGAAAAAATTTAAATTTTGACTTGTTACTTTTACCCGGAGGCCATCCAATTACACTGCAGCAATTGCTCTAAACTCGTAAGTTAAATACATTTACGGCTATGCTCCCCTGTTTCTGCTATTGTCACGATATTTATTTTTTAAACCTAAACTATAGCATATATCAAAAACATGTCTGCCAGTTTTGTTTAAAATTGTTTCTACCATGTTGGCTAATATTTCCAACACAGTAAATTACGAAGGTTTTAGACAATTATGTAATAGACAACATTTTTGTAGACTGACATGTTATTCGAAACCGAACAATTTCTTGTCTTGAGGAAAATACCTATCACAACAACAAAAAAAAAGAAAAACAATATGAAACAATACCACCAAAGGTAATTGTAATATGTGTTCTCGTTTTTGTTTAAAAAATAATCATCGGAAAAAACAGTACAAAATTGGGAGCATTTCCTTGAGTGACCACCTAAAACAGCACCTCGTACTCCTTTAGCAAGCTTACTTAATAATCGGTTTAAGGTCATATTAAACAGTTTTTATTAGTTTCTTACATAAAAGGGATTAACGTAGCCATCATGTAACGGCAGGTATGTTACTACATTATTACAGATTTCGTAACAGTGCCCTAAATGACGATAAATATTGAAATATGCACTACATCATCGTAACGACTTCTTTGGCTTCAGACGAGGATGATGTTTCTGGCGATGTGTCACATCAGTGACAGAGAATGTAACTTCTTCCTCCAAAGGTGTTTCACACAGCACTTTAGCTGACTTATTGAGAACATAGCGCAGTCACTTAACTTGTTGCCATGTAAACTTCTCGCCATCTTCAAGAATGGGCGGAGTCGGGAATCGAACCCGCAGATTCCTGCAACGTGATACACTTGCACCACCTCACTCGTTGACGAGAATGGAGGAATGTTGTTGAATAACGTTATCACAAACGAGGTTACAGTACAAGTAACAAAATGTTTTAATTCTGTCTGTGTATTGAGGTAACTGCTGTTTTTTAACACCAGGTGTAACATGTAGGTTATTTACAGGCATTTAAACTTTAAATCCTGTTCATATTAATGTCGTTATTTAAATGGTATTTGTATTCCTGTTATATTGGGGCTGACTTTATTACTTAGAATTTTTAAGTGCTAATGTTCCTTCATTTTTGTTTTTATTTTTATAAAGAATTCTCAGTACATAAGTAATAGAGCAGTTTAGTGCAGCACCGGAGTGATTTGGCGAGGTAATAAAACATTTTAAGTGCTGTAGAGGTTTACATTCTCTTTGTTGGAGTGCCAGTTGACAAAGACTGAAGGAAGGGACTGTTCCATGAACTGTGATAGTGAATGGACGTGTGTGAGCCAACGAGCTGCCCCGGGTCGAAGTCCTGCACTTTTGAGTTCCACTGAAGGAATGAAGGAGGCTTGCTGAGATCCTCTCATGTTGCATCGGGAGGTTTAAAAATGAAGAATTCCCTGTGAAACCTCCATCTCAGTAGTGTTAACGTCCCGCTGCCGCGTTTCCCCGAACAGAACAGTTCAGTAATATTTTTGGACGTATTTTATTTTAAACTCACGGAGACACCTGAAATTTAAATGGTCTACCTGAGCATAGTTAGTAGGTGAAAACTATCAGTAATTGATAGACAAAACTGAGAATATTAATTTGCCGTAATGTGTGCTGCACGTTGGTTTGTCGTCCTCCTGCACTTTGTTATGTTATCAGAACTTACTTAACTACCCTTATTTTCACTTCTACTTCCACATAGTATTTGAGCATTCACAACTTATTTTCTCAGTAATACTTTCATGTAAGGTTATTGGGACGGCCAGTAAACTTTAACGAAGATATGAATTAAACGAATTATTTTATTTTGGACAGAGATTTTGGTGTCGTCAGTAGTATTCAATTTTATACTGTAGTATTTGTGTGTACGACATCATGTCATAATCTGTCTTCAGTAGTCTGTTTTCTGTTTGTCCCTACATAAATTTGGTTTTCTTAATCTCTCATTGCTGTGACAATACTTCAATAAATGTAATATAAATAAGAAAATATTTCATTGTGTATGGTATTTGGATCCACAAAGTTCACTGATTTAACTGCTGTGTACTCTAATACATTTTGAACGTTATAAAACTGTAGAGCATAATACACGTATTGAATACGATTACATAACATTTAATTATTACGGGTTTTTCTGTATGACCTCACAAAAATTCCAATTCGTGTCCTCACTTTTAATGTCCCAACTCGCTTGTTCGAGATGTAATGACTGCGGATTTTTATATGAAAGTCCAGAATGCATACACCTGTTATACGAACATGCTTATTGATCAGTATGACGTAGGTACAAGAACTGGATTCTTCTCGCAACTGTCCACGACACACTGCTTTCGTTTGTAATCCTCGTTAGTCGACTACAGCGATACATGTACAGAAACGTGAGGAATACGAATAGTATGTCTGTAATCACACATTGACTTTAATCACACAGACAAATTATTGCGAATATAACAGTACTTTATTGTTAATGTAACGTGTACAGTATGTGCATATTCCTCCATTCTTTTCAACGAGCGAGGTGGTACTAGTATATCCCGTTGCAGGAATTTACGTGTTCGATTCACGACACCGCGCATCCTTGTTCCTGTTTCCCATGGTTTCCCGAAATCACTCTAGGCAAATGATGGGTTGAATCTCTTGATATTGGTCATAGCCGATTCCGTTCCCGGATCTCTGACATTGTTCAGTTCTTTGTGTTACTGTATCTAATGATCTTAGCTGTTGATGAGATGTTAGGCCTCCATTCTCTCCCATCCCTCAGCCATAGCCGTTGATAAGGCAGCCAGCCATTTAAACGTGTATGCCGTATTGCATACATAGTAGGAACTGTCTTACTACAGCCCACTTTTTTTTTACCAAATTCACACGAAAATGGATGGTCCAATGCATTTACAACAAGGCGACATTTTTTACTTCTGACGTGCTTCTCTAGCAGAAAACCGTGTTAAAAGTTTATAATTCCTGATGGTAGAAAAGTGGCATGTAATAAAAGGGGTAGCCACCCTAGTATTTTGTATTAGGTTGAAGGGCATTGATGTGATTCTGATGTGTATTTCAAGGTACCGGCGGTATAAAACAATGCTCAACTTGTCATCATTAAATGCTTCTACGTTTTCATTAATTTACAAAAATACATTAAAATTTTCCATGATTAAGGTCTCATACCACCCTTAATATTAGTTTTAGGTACAAAGTGACCGTATGTTTCCTACTTGATTTATCATTAAGGATCACCTCCCGAAGTTTGTCGGTCGAATTCAGCTGCATCCTGCATATATGGCTTAATAATATAACACGTTCCATGTCTCTCCCATGGCAAGACGAATATGCAGAGGTTCGTGGTAGCCGAATAGTTAGACCATTCGCCTCCCACCAAGCGGGATAGATTCCTGGCGACATCGGCCCCCTGATTTTTGCAAGTTGCCGTACGATGCCTCTAGTCGGCGGGTTTTCTCGGGAATCTCCCGTCTTCCGCTCACACTCATTCCGGCACCTCTTCATGCCACCACTCACCAACGCTAAATAAATAATAATAATAATAATTTTTTATTTCCATACATCGATTACAGCCCTTTACATAAATACTTTTTATATATTGGAAGACATCACACTCACATAAGCAAAGCTTGTGTGTGAGTGCTACTAGACAAATTATTTTCTATAGCTGCGGTTAATTATGTAATAAAACTTGTCATCTGGTATTAATTAATTTGAGAAACAAAAATTGAATGCTGCATGAAATACGAAAAAAATATTTTTTTATGGATACAGATTGTATTTAACAATTTGAAATAAAAAGAATGTGAAAATAATTAACTAAAGTAAAACTACTACTTAAAGATTAAAGACAACTCATCATCAGTCATCAATGTTAAGCGCTGACCAACATCTCTCACGTTCTCTCACTCAAGAATATACAGAGTGGTCCAGAACTACAGGTACAAACGCAGGGAGGTCATTCCTTATGGAAAATAAAGAAGAACATATCTAGGACACTTAAGTGTAATATTGTGGGAGTAATGAGCTGCTGAATATCGAATTTGAAAACCGTATTTATTTTAAATATCGGAAACAGAATTATGTTAAACGACAATAATCTGAATACTGATTTGTGTTACAGTAATCTTCAAACCCACATCAAATGCTGGTTGATACCTTCAGCCATTACTAAAAGAACAGGGGTGGCCACCCTCTAAGTGGACTAAACGTTTGTACCATCGGGATAGTGGAACATTTGACGATGTTTTATTGAGTAATGCGAGATTTGTAATAAAAATGGTCTTCTTATTGCAACTGTCTAGGGCTCATAGTTTTCGTGAAAAATGCACGCGAAGCTTTGGCTGAAGCGATAGAGTACCAGGAGAGCATAGGCAATACTGCGTACATTGTGTTTGGAAGTGCTCAATTGCTCTATCCAAAATGGGTAAGAAAACATTACATACGAAAAATATCGTACAGTAACATGTAAGGGAGATATCCACCCTTACAAAGCGACGTTTTACCGAACAAAAATTACATCTAAGAGACAATAAGAAAGGTATTGTGAATGATTACATTGATCGTAAGTATTTGCACTGCCACTAGTGTTGTGTACAACTTCGAGAAAAACGAGGGGTGGTACGGCCCTACCAATGTGTGTAACATGTAGGTATTTTGTACTGCTTTTCAAAGATGTAATACAAATGCATAATACTAGTCACCTTCACGCAACATGTGTATTTGAACTATTGAGAAGAAACACATGTGAGGGTGCACTTTATTGCCCGTCTGAGACATGTGAGACGACACAGACTAGATGCGGAAAAAATAAGTAGAGCGATATATCACAATGAGTTATTTCGACTACAGTGTCCTCTACTGAATTCACCTTATTCCATTTTAATTTTTTAGGAATTTAACTTTTATTTTTGGAAATTAAAAAAATATACAGTTTATTTGCATTTCAATGCCCATATATTACATATCATTCAAGTACATTTCCCGAAATTAGTATGTATGCTGCAGTTATGTACACGTTTGTAGTCATATATAGACACTAATATATTTTTTATCTAATGTTATATCGGGCAAATGTTATTGCCAACGTATGTGTAACGATTTCCTAACGTAAAAGAATTTTCGGAAAGTTTTATTTGCTCGTAATTGTTTTGTAAAATGAAACACGACATTAAAAATATTAAGTATGTAACATTAAAATTGTACGATTTCTCATATTGACAGTATTCCGTAAGTAACGCTTAATGTAATGTTTGATGACACATTTCATTTCCGTGGTGGCAATCTTTGCAGGCAGAACTATCAAGAGCCATTGTAAACTACGATAAGAGGTATGCTCACAAGAGGTTCTTCAAAATACGGCGTTTCGGTTGGCGATTGAAGTATGCAGATTGAAATTTTATTCTAATAATTTGTATTATCTATCATTCTCATAGTTTTGATCAATGCACTGAGAAAAGATTACAGTTGTAGGTACTATACTTCTGTTAAAATAGGGACAACAGAACAGTTTGGTTGTCGGTACTACTCTGGACAGTTCCTTCAACAATCTGTTTTGTAGAAGTTACCGTCTGGTTTGTAAAAGCAACAAGGCTGTTTGTTTCTTCTACAGAACATTTTGTTGAAGGAACTGTCCAGAGTAGTACCAACAACCAAACTGTTTGTTGTCCCTATTTTAACAGAAGTATGGTACCTGCAACTATACTCTCATTTTTTCAGTGTGTTTTTGAAATTCTGATTGTAAAACAGTCGAAGTATGGATGGACGCTGTATACATTGTGCTAACAAATCGAATGTTCCTACGCTTTGAAATGTAATTATAAGTTTTAAAGGAATCATTTCTAGTGCATTCACAGCACTTAATACTTATAAATACAATATATGGTAAATTTAACAAACCGCAAAACATAAGTCTTAACAGTAGGTACCTACATAATGTAGTTTGTAATTTAATGCTTCATCGCCAGCGAGGTTATTAGAAGACTCGAGTCAGTTGCTCAAAGAACCAAGAATATATAATGAATTAGTCATGGTTTGTATTAGTAACCATCCATGCATTCACCTGGCCTGAATTCAGAAAGACATGGAAAAACTCATCCAGGATGGTCGGACAGGGAATTGAACACAAAGTCTCCTTATTGAGTCCGATTATTCGCAGCTGCGCCATTTTGATCAATATTAACGTCCTGCTGTGTCCGAGGGTGTCGTGGCTACAGCGGTCGCCTCCCACCTCCGGTCAGGGTTCAATTCCCGGCAGGGTCAACCAGTTGTTTTGAATGTGGGGACTGCTTCAGACGATGCTGTTCGTTGGTGGATTTTCTCGGGGATCTGCCGTTTTTCCCGCTCCGTATTCACCTGTCACCCCTCACCAGCGTTTAGGACCTAGCTGCTAAGCTCGATCATTAATTCACTTTAACTTTGTGACAAAAAAGTAGGATTAGTTTTACCGTAACATGTATTTAATAATGGACGTGATCCAAGTACGGTTCACATTCTTATGCTGAATCTAAACATCCCCTGAACCCTAATAAATAGATAATTTAAAGTTTAGCGTAGTACGAAATTCAGTCGCTCTTCTTAGTCAATGACCTTGTGTACAGATGCACAACAAGACAAAGGCGCTGTCGCAACATTGTCTACTTACAAATCGCACAGATGTGAGCTTGTATGACCAGGTTATGTTAACACACGAGGTTAGCTATGATATGGTCAAAATATCAAGCTTCACGTGTTCAAACAATAACCAAGAAGAGTTCGTAAGTGTCCAACGAGTCATGAGATTCTCGAAGTTTTTTGCAGGACTTTGGACATATCCTGCTGACGGAGAGAACATGGGGCATTATTCTCTAACATTTTCAATCTCATATACAATATTTATACAAAGACAGTTACAGCGTTACTATCCTTACGATGAGAATCCGTATTCTGTAACCAAAAATGGTGCCACGACTGTCTTTCAAACGTCTCGTGACTCTCTTCACATTAAGATCGGGCCGCAATGTGTTACAAGTGAATGCGCATGAAAATAGCCAACATTTTTAAGTAATGTTATGCAGAGTCCCTCGAAGAGGAACAAATCCGATTAAATGTAGCTGAGGAAGAGACATAATTAGATTATTATTTTGCGTTCCTTCAAATATATTAATACGTTTCGTATAGGTCTGAGTATATAAACATTTATTGCCGCCGCAAACGGCAAGTTTAATTCAAAATGTATGCTGCAACCTCTTGACGGGAATATGGAATAAAATACAGTACAAGTTAGAGGAAACAAGTGATTTCATATGTTTAAACTTTCAGTTGGAAACCTGAAAAGAAACAAACATGTTGAATTATTGTGGTTAAGAAAATGTAAGTAATTAGTACTTACAAACCCACTGTGAAAACTGAGAACATATAATTTAGTAAAGAGTATGAGGGTTTTCAGAACACATCCTACAGTGTTGCCAAGTATATTAAGATTCTGGTAAAAAGAGCAGTTAGAAAATAAGGTATAAAGACAGTCACGAGTAAAGGTTGGTTTACAATTAAAAAAACATAAGCACAGAACATATAACATGACAGTAGAAACTGTGATCGACCAGACGCCCTGTGCAATATTAGTTCACAATTGGATTCTTACTGTTATGTTAGCCAATGACATCTGAAATATTCGTTGCAGTATAGAAGACAATCGAAGGCCATTGAAACATATTTGAAGTGGAATCGTATTTGGAGATAATAGAAAAAAAGAAATAAAGTTCCAATTATATTCACAGTGGAAAATATTACTTACAATATTGAAACATATTTTCTAACATAAAAAATCTTACTCTAGCCTTGTTTTTCAGTCTTGTTTATATTCGGAGGTTTAACCAACCTGGCCGACATTCACAAAATACTTCACTGTGATTGGTTTATGTCCTATGCGTGCGCACAAGAAATGAAATATTACCATATCCTATGTCAGCATCTCTATGACTAGGACCACTTTTTGCAATTGTGAATCGATAGTTAAGAATACATAAAGGTTAGTTCTTATGTGAACGACCATTGCTCTATGCTTACTGATATGTAATAAATTGTGAACCCACCTTAACTATCTTAATCGCTGTCGTTCTCGGAAGACCGCCACATGACAGTCTTTACCAGAGGTGAAGTTAAAGAATAAACCCGCTTGTCAGGTAAGAACCAACCCCATGAGGTAACTTTATAAAACCGCTTGTTGCAAGCGGCGAACTCGTGCGCGCGCACTCAGCTTCGACATAACAACTGTGACTGATAGCCACAAGGTTTGATTCCGTCCAGGTGCTGGCCTGGTCTCACGAGCCGATCGTCCGTGAGCTTCGCCTGCACTGTAATCAAGCACGCCCGCCGTCTTTAATCCGTAACGTGCATGACGGTTCGGCGTAAGCACAAAAAAAATAACAATCAAACAGAAGTAAGAAGCAATTCTGGATGGCCTTAAGAACGTGTGGGTTAGGTGATCTCCCAGCGATGGTTGCAGCCAACACGCTGCATGTTGCGCGAGTGCTCAAGTACAAGTCGTCAAGTTTGCCACGCTTCGTGAAATAACACGGCTTGGTGAGTCATAAAAGTTCAAACTTAGTTATCTGAAAATTCTACTACGAAATAATTACCGAGTAAGCTGGTAGGACGACACACACTTCCAGCCATCTTGATTTCGGTTTTCCATGGTTTCCTGAAATCACTCTAGGCTAATTCTTATACAGCTTCTACCACAAGTTTAAGGACACCGTTGTATTTAACTAACAAAACTTTTTGGCTTTATAATTAATCCTACGGGACCTGATAATTAATTTCACACGGATAACCGTTTCAGGCTATGTTCAGAGTACAATTTGTAAAAACAGAATTGAAAATAGGACAGTTAGTTTAAAAGTTATCCTTTTTTTTTCGTTTTTTAAAATAGCATTAATATTTTCACACCTTAATGAATTTTTCGGACATTTAAAAAAATTAAACAATGTATATTATTTATCCAAAATTTTGGGCAGAAACATAAAACCCTAAAAAGAAAATTATAGCCACAGAAAAATTCTCTAATTTTATTTTACAAAAGTATGATAACATTACACTAGTATTTAAACATTATTTTAAGAAAGGAAAAAAGGATAACTTTTAAACAAACTGTCCTATTTAATTTTTTTTTTTTCAAATTAAACTCTGAACATAGCCTGAAGCAGTTATATAAGTGTCACTAATAATCAGGTCACGTAGAATTAATTATAAGGCCAAAACCTTTTGTTAGCTTAATATAATGGTGTCCTTGAACTTTTTGTAGAAGCTTTACACACACACTTATATATATATTTATATATATATATACGTACTTACTAGCATACGCATATTTCATATATTTAAATGGTTTTTGAATACTTACTTACTCTAGCACCCAACATCTATGCATGTTCGACAAGTACTAATAATTTGCGAGTAATTGCACACACGCATTTACTAACAGTCAATTAATTTGAAGCATTGCATTGCGTACTTTTCGTTTATTAAGGTCCATATAAGTTACGGTATGTAGTCAAATGTATAATATTTGGTTTAATTAGAGAAGTTTAGGCAGTCAGTACGTGATATAATTCACAGTGAAATAACGTACCATGGGTCACGTAATAAAACACTAGAAAAAATCCCGTGAACTGTATTTATAATCTAAGAAAATTGCTGAATTCGCAACTTTTTTCTGTACTTTTCCGATTTTTTTTATTTTCAAAATTTTAGTTCATTATATTATTGCGTTGTGGGTTTCTTTAATGTTTCATTGCATAGCTCGTGGGATGTATATTCACAGTAAATTATTGTGTTTAAGTATGTTAGTTTGTTTTCATTATTTGCATGGCAGCGTAACGAGCAATTTTAGACTTTGACACCCCGTTATGAGAAAACTGTGAGAGCTAAAATTGTTTTGTAAGAGTAAAATGTACTCACAAGCATCATCTAAAAAACTAACAATATTTCATAAAATATAAAATTATGATTTGAGCGCACTTGAACACCCTTAACCGATACTAGGAAATATGTGAACAACAATCTATCTACGACCGCCAACGCTAATCAGTAGAGACCTGAAAAATTCGTGTTTTCTTTTAGGTGCAAGCTAGAGTTCCAGCAACTGTAGGTATGTGTCACGTTCATAATTGGCCGTTGACTTGCTCGACACTTCCTGGAAGTAGCTGAGCCAATAATAAGACTGTAGTTGAATACAGGCCCATTTCACTGTGTCAGCGAGCAGCTAATAAACAGCTGCTGTCTGCACGATTTCACATATATTCTTGGAAGCTAGCCTACAGGTCGGTGAACCCGCGAATTGTTCAGGTCTCTACTAATCAGTATCACTATCAGTAGGGAAGAGGAAATGTCGCTAATTCAGTGACCTGCATGTTAGAATCAAATATCCTGTGCATACTCAAGCCCCGTCTGTTCGTTCATTGTCTGCTGTTAAACTGAATAGCAGCGAGTGGACAATTGGTCGGGACTTGAGTATTCATAGGATATTTGATTCTAACATGCAGTTCATTGAATTCGCGATAGTTCACAATCTCTAGGTGTCAGGTAATTGTGCAATGCCTCCACTTTATCCTCGCCGACTTCAACGCCAACAACGGCTGTGTCAGAAGATGTTCATCCTCCACATAATAAACGCCAGATAGTTAAAATAAAAAATACGTGGAATTTTCATAGTTGCGCAACGAAATACTTTTGTTTGTATTTGTTTATACAGTAAAACATAAGAAACAATTTTCAAAGACCTGTAAATATTTGCAAGCCTGAATACATAAACAGCCAAGGTTATGTTACCGATGAGATTATCACTGCTAATTCCGTAAGTTGACTTGATAAAGCATAACTTGAATAGGCATGTTGTTGAAATACAGTTTCGCTACAAGCCTGTTTTTCTGTTATTGCATTATTTAATGCTTGTGAACATAAGTTAGTTTATCATCATCCACAAATTTGTTGTTATAATGCTACGAAACTATCAATTAAAACGTTTCAAATGCATAAGTAGTTTAAATGCTTTTCACGGTTTTGTTCGTAATATTTGATAAATGGGTATGTGATAAAACGATTTTTTGTCAGTTTTATTTTTTTTTATTTTAGAATTTTTAACGACATTGGTGCATGGGAAACAGAAAATTGTGAACTGCACATGGTTACATTTAGTGTGGCAACTGTGCTCAGCTGCATAAAGTTCCGTGTCCTGACAACAACATGGGTAGTTGCAGATGCATTCATGGCACGTTTGTGGGGAATGTAGTTCACACACACGGCTAGAGTGCCGACTCGTGAACAAGTGTATTGTGTGATACCATAATAAGCGAGAAAAATAATGAAAATAGGAACTATTACTTTATGACTCGAAGTACTTATACTAATAATATGACCAACCTGTAGTTTATTAGAGTGAATCGAGGTTTTGTATCGAACTGGAAATAGTTTTGTTCAAAGTCTTTATTGCTGTAGGTCCACTGTGTTAGAAGATATCAAGAGAGTAAAATAATGTATTATTATTTATAATCCTGGTTGTATTCAAACGACTTTATCTTTGAGGGTTAATGTGTACCTTATTTGAGGAAATTAGGCTTACTAGTTTTGCTGGTAAATTCTTGCAAGAATAAATTAACTAGTGCGTATTTTATTTGGCCCTTATTTTACTTTTAGTTAAGGTAAAGTATTTCGTTTTCCCTTCAAAATTTATCACAAAACATTAAACAAAACAACACTGAGAGAAAGAATTGTTTCATTATACTAAATATATTTGTTTGGGTGATGTTTGCTTCAACTAAACAATATTTTGTTGGTAAGACCAAGCTTAGAGAACTCCAAACAAATTTAATTGTTTCCCTCGATCAAATTATTCATTTAAACGTACTTTGTTTGTGCCAAACGTATATTTGGTTACTACAGGATGGCGAATAAATATTTTGTATAAACAAACAACTCGTTACAACTTGTCAACAAAATAATATTGTTAGTTATAAGTTAAGTGTTTTGAACCAACAATTTTTTTTCGTTGGACTAAATGATTTTGTTGGCGAAACTAAATACATTTGGTTGACTTGCGGAAGATGGCAGGCTGGCAGGCGTGAGCGATAAGATGGCGAACACTGTATACCTCAACATTCAAAATATAAGCTTGTGTGACAAGTAGGACGTCTAAACTGTTAATCAGCATAATTTTAGTATCTTAATTTTAGCTATAACAATTTCAAAGTGGTGAGTTCGATTGATCACAAAAGAAAATGCTATAAACTTGAAAAACACCGCATCTGCACTACTAGTTCTTTGTGCTGAGGTGCACGACCTAACTATTCCTATACAAATAACAATCTCACTGTCATGAAAGCATTCGTAGCTCAGTTGGTTATGTAGCAAAGCCGATCCCCCGTAGTTCAGTTGGTTGAGCGACCGACTTGGAAACGAGGGGTTCTGGGTTCGATTCCCAGGTCTGGCTGGGTGTACAATTTGTGTTTTTCCGTTGGAGTCATTTCAATTGTATGAGTCACCAACAACTGTCACAACTCGGTAATTGTCAAATAATGAATCTGTAAAGGGGGGATATTTGGCGATGTTGCGACCTCGCCAAGGAGCCTAACATTTTTATAAACAAAAAAAAAGTTGATTAGGTCATGAATTGAAAGTGTTAAGTGAAAGGATGAATTATCAAATCCCGGCGTGGCCACACTTTTTTTTAGCTCTTAAAATTTCAGAAATTTTTCAAGTTTATAAAATACAATTTTTTTAGTTTTTTAAAATATTGCATGTGCATTTGATATGGCCAACGAAATACATGACCAGCTAAATATTTGGTACTGCTAACAAAATTCAGCTATTTGCCTCGAACAAATCGAGGGAACAAAATAATTTGGTATGAGCAAACAAATATTTCTTTGCCTCTAGACAAACAAACGATTTGGTTGATTCAAACAAATTTTGTTAGCACCAGCAATTTTTTTTTCTCAGTGAGCGTTCAGACAAAGTGATAAATTTCCATGAAACGTATAAACTTAATAATATTAATTATTGCAAAGGTATCAGTTAGTTAATGTTGCTAGTTATTAAATTAGTTTTTGGAAATATAAAATACCTACCTTATTTATTTTAATAAATTGCCTTAATGATTTTTTAAAAGTTTTGTAACTGCTATTTTTACACATTTTATTCATTGATTCTATCGATATACAGCCATAACATTTTAAAACATACTGAAAGTAAAGAAAATATTACTTCTTATGCACGAATGCGATTAAGCTAATATTACATAAACATTTTTTTTAAATATTAAAATATTTAATTACGAAAAAAAAATCTTCAAGCATCGAATATTAAAACGACGTCAAAATACATTCAATGTTTTTCAATGAATACGAGAAATACAGTAGTATATATAAATGTATGAAGGTTAATATGCGTACCTTATAAGTAGCTAGCAACTTATCTCTCTTATCTTATTACTTTTGTGTTAGCGACTGTGTTGGCATTGTGTCAGGTAATATTATTCATCTTTATCGATGTTCGTATCTTCTCAAGAGCGCTGTATAAAAAGGAGCATATCTATTTTACTAATAACCTCCATTTTTTAAACTGATGACGAACGCGCTTTTAATCCGAATTTTTTTGTGGTCCAATAAACAGGAAGCAGACGAAGATGAAGGAAACAAATATTTTTTAAAGATGTATGACTGCTGGGGCTTGGCAGGAAAGCGAACACACTGCATCATTCCATGCAAGCGCCGATATCTCTTTTTCTACAAATCTCCCCCATGCTGAGTGCTATTTCGGGTAATTTCTGATTGGGCACGGACTTACAGGCTTGCAAGAATTATTACCTAATGGCGCAATTATTTAACATTTCGTGCAACAGTTACTTATTTCCATTTATAAATGGTAATGCAGCAGAAATTTCATTTCAATTAATTTTTTTTCCAGTTCCATTGCAAGATTAAAATAGGTACATTCTCAATGGAAAGAAAATGTTAAAAATTTTATGGAAGTTTTTAGTAATTTGCAAAACTAAAACCACAGTTGCAGTTCTTTACATAAAATAAAATCGTTATTAACTCTGCTTTGTAATATATTTTAATGTAAAGATAGAGTTTGCATGGAATATATTAAATATATTTAAAAGTTTGCTTATAAAGTTATAATTTTATTTTGCAAATTTTTTAAAATAATATTACCACATTTTACATTTCAAATAAGATTTAAAAAACTGAAAATATCATTTCTTACATCGGTTTTTAACTAATTTTCCGAATGGTGGTAGGGAAGGAAGAAGTATTTCCTACGTTGCAACTACTAGTCAAATACCAAACATCACAATGCGAAAGTAAAATTTATACTTGCATTTGCTCATATATAAGTCATTCGCAATAAATGTTAGTACAATGATTTCGCATTATATTAATAGTAAAGAAACTTTTATATAATAAACCTTTACGTTGAGAAGGAATTCTAATTATAAATTATTGTGTTAGTCAAAGTAAAAACAATATGCACGCACTACCAACGTCTGTGATTATAAAGGCGAATGATTGTTTACATAAATCATAGCAGTTAGGTTGTATGTACTATATATAAATAATCTACATATAAATATGCGTGTGATTTTAACTACAATATCATTTATCGTTAACTTTTTACTAAAACCATTATAACATTCGCTGTATGTGCTCTTGTTGTAACTACAAGTTAAAAAAGTAGCACATTATTATTTGTATTGACACCTAGGTTTGTTACATAGGTAATTTATACATGTTGCGTCCGAAGTTATTATGTGTAATATCTTAACACTCTGTATACATACTATTTTATACAAAACACTTATATTATACATACACCTGAATAAACAATCAGTCATATTTCTCTCATTATTGCACGTGGTCATACACAACAGAGACAAAAATAATAACATGTATTCACATATTCAAACATACAACATTCTCGAATAAATACACGGCTACACGCACAGTAAACCTAAGTTAATGCAATTAGACACGTACTCATGTATACAATTCGGGCATGCAAATCTTCACGGAAACAAGCACATAGTGAAAGAAATCATGCCTAAAATAACGAATGACAATATAAAGTTGTATACGTACACAGGCCTATACTGCTCCATGAATAAATAGGCCCTAACTCCAAAACACCAAATTTTACAGGAAACATGGAAACTAAAATAATTATCACCTGTATCACAGTGGTGATACTTTTAAAATATTTTACTGTCGAAAAGTAATAGTTTACTATTGCAAAGTAAACGTAGTATTTTACACCGAATCAGGTAAGCAAAACACTAAATAAATCAGGAAATTTGGTGTTGGAGTCTTTTAACTTATGAGGGCAGTATGTGTTTAGTAAATATTGTTTTAAACAGTAGGTGACATGCGGTATTTCCGTAGCAGTCCCCTATCGCAATATCATGTTTTTACTTTTGCTTGTTATATTTGAGTCAAAGTTATAACATTCGCTTGGTTTTATAAAAATAGAGAAAAAAAGTAAAAGAAAATGTTATACTTTTCTTCAGAAATTTCTTCTGGAAGTATTGTAACCAATAAACCAGGCAACTCAATATAAACGTTTTTAATTATAACTTTGCTATTTTGAACCATGTTTAAAATAAAATGAAATTTAATTTATTAAGTGTTATACAACGTACGGAATATATTTTAACTAACTCAAATGTTATCAAAGAATAGCGACAATAAAACCAAATAAAGTTTTTGCTTTATAGATTTTGTTGGTTGTTGTTATTGTTGCGGTTCTTAAGATAAAACATTTAAGGTAATTAAACTTCTGACACTTTGTTTCTGAGTTTCGAGTCGTAGCAAGTAAAATGTAGGGAGATATGCGAAGCGATATCTTGCCTGACCAGTGTGGCAGATCCTCCCACGAAGCTGGGAATATCTAAGCGTGATCTCTTTTTTTTTCTCCCACTTGTTCATGCCTTCGTTCACCACTTTATTTTTTTTGTCGTAGGCATTCTCCACGCCGGCCTGAGAGGCAGTCCGACCCCCTGGAGGCCGTACTAGCTGCGAGCCGCGCGGCCGTACCTGACGTCTGCCGTCATCCTCAAACTAAATACTCATTTCCGAAACTAAGAATTTTCACTTGCTCCAACTGTCTCGCGAAACTATCAATAACTGATTCTGTTCAACACACGGCGTATTAACTTGTGCAGTTTCCTGTTTTCTTTGTCAAACTCTGACGTCAACTGACGTAAACACCCAATAACTGTTCCTGAATTTTGCTCTTGCATATTTTCCGCCCATTTTGCTATGTAGTTTCGAAAATGATGACATTCTTATGTGGGTTATCTAGTTTAGTGTACTACAGTTAGACGTAAATAATAATGACTTCATTAAATTCTTCATATATTTGCTCTCTCTCAATATATATATATATATATATATATATATATATATATATATATATATACATATATATATATATACATATACATATATACCTTGTTTCATATTTCAAACAGAAATGTATAAATTTCCGCTGAAACTGTTCCAAGGATATTTATGATTCAAATTCACATAAATTATTGAGTTTCACATTTTAAATGAAATGTGATATTACAAATCCAAGTGCCTTTGTAGCAATACTTAAATATTAAATAGAGAAATCTGAGTATTTTATTCTCAAAATTTTTAATGTTTCTAATGGTCTCTAAGAGTCACAGTTTGAGTTAATGAAAAATAATAACATTTGGATTACGTATGATCGCCGGAGTTGATATAACATAAGTTTTACTAGATTTAAACGATGCTTTACAAGCAGCTATTACGTAGCCAATGGCCGGAAACGCAAATATCCAATCAAGTTATTCGCGTTGGGGTGTTTACTTCCAGGTCTTCACCTACCACTCCGTATAATGGTTTAGAGTATGTTAAATGTATAGGCGCTAAATATATAAATCGTATCGTCCTCTTTATTTGATTTACTCATTGTGATAAATGATGCAACCAAGCAAGCAAATGTCGATCAAATTATTGCTGTAAAAAGCTACGGATGTGTAACACTAAAATTTAATATTATATTTTAAATGCTTGTGCAACGGGAGTGCATGAATTGGATGTAATATTTATACACACTCCACTGCAATGCAGATGTTGGTCGTGGCTGAGCAATATAAGTGGTTGTATTGATAAATACCCATGGTTTTCCAGCCCCCTCATCTGTCGCACTCGTGTCCTCTGACCCTGAACACGTGAACTGAGTTCAGTTCCTGAAACGTCGTTTATCTATTCGTGCCTGGAATATTATTGTGTTATGTTTCGTGAACAATTTTAAGGCATTCCAAAGAGGATGTGAACGTATGCATATACATCAATTGTTACCTTTTATGCTTATTTTGAGATAAGAGTCTGGTTGTAATATTTATATTAAAATGTGGCAAAAATATTTTACTTTATAGAAAAGTTACGCAGCTATAAAAAATTATTACTAAATCATTATCATCCTTTATTAAGTATGCCGTTTTTCGGATAAATTTTTCATTCAGAGTAGCTATAATTTCGAACTATTGTTGGCATATTTTCAAGGTGTTCCAAGCGCTGCAGTGATTTAGTGTTCAGACAGTATTCTACATCGACAAACTGGACTCGATCCTCATTAAGGTTGTCCCTGATTTCCACATGTGGGGAAAGTGGTGCAGTTTCTTTTCATCAGCTGTAAAAGACTTGTGAATCCTGATAGCAGTTCTATAAATGCAACAGATTTTCTTATACAAATATATACATACATTTATTTATATATTCTCTTATGTTCTTATCCTCGTTTTCTTCACTGTTTAATTTCGTGTCAACAGTATCATTTTTTCCATCGTGATACTAAGGTAAGTAGGATTTACGTCAAGTCGACATCCAGGACATTAGAGACAGTTACTAATATTTTTACACAATTCAGAACCTGAATTCCAAATCATGACAACTCTAAAATTTAAGAATTAGCAAAGAAATAATATTTTATTTTGTGTATTTATTTATGTGTGAAATATATTACTAACCACAATAAAATTGTCGTATTTTGATAAGTATCACATTTAAGATAGATATAGATGTACATAGATATTATCTTTTACTGCATTTTTATATTTTGTAGTTAGCATAGTTTGAAATTCAGGTCCCCAATTACAGGAAGTGAAAGACTAACCACTAGAGCCACTGATTTTTGGTGAAAAGAATTCTGCAACAATTTGTTTCAATGCCTTATGTGAACATATGTTTCTCTGCTTCGTGGTCAGTGATTGGAAGTTTTTAACTTTCCGCGTCTCGGGGTCCTACCCGCAAATCACGGACGTGTGGTGTCGCGGTAACATTGTTCTGGTTGGTGCAGTCAAATGAGTCACGCC
>PNEQ01036149.1:34055-47061 GCA_003012365.1 Medauroidea extradentata | reverse complement strand
CGCCTGACTGCGTGTATTACTACAAATTCCATGGTATTGTAACTTTAGCAGAGTCAATAATACAAATACTGTCTTCATCCACGCTTAATTTCTCAATTCTAGGAGTTGCTCCGGCTGGGTCGTGATGGGTCCTCCACGAGAAATTAATTGTACTAAGATAGTTATTAGCAACGAGAAGGCAACATTTCAATTTCTCTAACAAAGTTACGATTTAGCAAGTTACTAAAAGGGCGTAGTCGAAGGCTAAGCAGGTTTATCTCACCATTAGTATGTAGACAAAGGAGTATAAGCCACCATAGCTAAACAGTTCCCTGCGTCACTCTCTGGAAGCATAAAAAAAAACGTCGTCACCGCACAAAACGTTTTCGTCTCCTGTAGTTGGCTCAATATACTTCTACCGAACGTTACTATTAGTAGACATAATATGAATATCCAGATGTCCACATTTCTGGAGCGAGCCAAAAAAAATCTTCATACTCCAACCAATGTCAAGAACGTTCCTCATTTCCATAAAAAATTTTAATCCTTCCTCAAACTACTCGACTCTCCTTTGTCACTCCTGCTAGGCACACCTGCCGTAACCCTCCTAACAGACAACCTCACTGTAAATCGATACTATCTCTGGTCACGTCCATGATCAATGTACAAAAATTATAAAATATCACAAAATTCAAGGCGGGTCATGGAAGCTCTGGTGCAAAGTGCAAAGAACAAACACTCATTTAATACATAGATTATACTAAATAAACAAAAATAATTTATAACATGAATACTTTAAGCCAAAGACATCACCGCTGTATGCCTTGGAAGCAAGCATATCAACAAACATAATGAAAATTTACTAAAGCCTTTAACATAGCAAACGCTATGTTACAACAGTATATCCCTTTTATTTTGATGTTACTTTTTGTCTATGTATGTAACTTCTGATATGAAATTCAATATAATTTTTTCAAGTCTTATTTAATTCGTGACTTAACGCAATGTAACTGTGGTTAGAAACTCGGAAATGTGTGGTTGTTCGTGATCACAACATTTTTTATGTCGTTAGTTACAGATTAGGTATGCGTGACTTCTCAACATAGTAAGCAAATTATCAGTCAGATTTTAAGGTACGTCTTCAGTTTTAGTTTAATTGAAGAAATTAGGTTTGATATAAGCAAGTGCTAGATAGTATCCGTTCGACTGACATCAAGAAAACTGCAAACAATTTCCTTTTCTTCTAAATGGATTCGAAGCAAGGGTCTATGAAATCGATTGTATGGGATTGTGGGGGAAGGGGGGGGGTGGAAATTCATGAAGCTCTGTAAATATTTTAATTCTACAATGCCTAAATTTTGTGCTTATGAAACGTCCCTTGTTATTCGGCTGACATGTGACACCTACGGTGCCGCATTTACTCTGCCCTGATTCTGCAACATGTTACCGATCCATTAAAATATACGAGAAAAATAAAACATATTAATCTCGTTGTATGCATGTTGCTGCAAATAACTTTATACATGCACTGGTGTTTTAATATAAATAGAACCACTGTTTTTATGTCGGAAAGAATTTCGCACGACTTTGTTTCAGTGCCTTACGTGCACATTGACAGTCAAAGTAAGGTTACTGCGACACAACACGTCTGTTATTAGAAAGCCGAACCTCAAGACACTGAGAGGTAAAATCATACAATCATAGACCACGAAGCCGAACTGTAGATGTGCGCGTAAGACATTGAAACAAGCTGATATAAAATTCTTTCCACAAAAAATCGGTGATTCTAAATATACATACGTCTTCATGTGTGGTCGTGATAACCTGTATGCTGTTACACCGGGCGAGGCGGCGCAATGATAAAATACTGAACTCACATTCGGGAGGGACCGACTATAATTTCCGATCTGGCAAGCATCCTAATGTTGATTTCCTTTGTTTACCGATATCATTCTATACGAATAGTGAAATTACTGTTTTTTTTTTTTTTTTAATACTTGCCATAACTGATTCAAAACCCTGTTCCCTATCTAAATAAGTGAGGTGTTATTTTATCCCCCGACCAAATGGAGAGACGTTATAAGCTTGACGGCTATGTCTGTATGTGTGTGGCGTTGTAGCTTTTATATGACAACGATTACTTAAATTTTTTTAACTGAACAAAGATAATTTGATATTTACAACAATTGTAGAAGTATTACTATTCAGAAAGTTACAAATAATACTTAAATTATAATTTTAAAAAACCACACAAAACTATTCTTAAAATGTGAAAACTAATAAATTTAAATTATTGTAGATCCTTATATGAATCGGGGGACCACTAAGTAAACAAAATAGGTAATAAAATGAGCGGAATTGAAACAGATTAGAGCAAAACAACAAGCCCGAATCAACAAAATGATCAGTCCAGGAAGTTAATTTTAGTGTAGCTTAATTTAAGATTTGTGCTTATCTTTTGGAACTGTCTGAAACATGTATACACACTATATGTATGAATAAGTTTGACTGCAGTTAGTTTTTGTTTCAAGTATGCTAATTTTAACTGCCTATTTTGTTTACTTAACGGTATCCCGACGCATTTAAGGGTCAACAATAATTGGAAATTATTATTAGCCACTATTACCATGCTGTTGCCGAGACGTCAAGAGTGAGAGTATGTCGACATCTTGAATTTTCGTAATTTTGTGTCATAATTTTTCTTTTGGGTAAATTAATGTAATTTTAGCCTAACTGCAGAATACATACATATTGGTAGGATTTCAGACATCATAATGCTATGTTTGCCTTTGTACCGTCTATGCAGATATAATTGTAGTTAGAAAAATCTTATTACTTTCTTAACTTACCTGTTGTTGCTCATAAATAATACATGATAGATAAATGTATTATTTAGGAGAATTAATGCAGAATTGTGACTAGAAAGAGTAAATGAGAACGTATGAGAATTTAGAAACAATTTAGACATGTGAGGTAAGTGATCTGAAAGAAAATGTCTGTATATCTTGCAAAAAAAAAAAACTTTTAACATACAAAGAGAGGTGAAGTGTTTTTCAAACAATATAACGCAAATAGATATTTCAATAACTTTAGTCAAACATGTTCAAAGAATTCACTGAAATTGTATGTGGCTTATTTTAAGAACAAGTGTTATGCTGTCAGTCGTATTTTTTGACTCAGTAAGAGAGTTCAGTCCACTCTCTCTTACTTCGTGAGATTAAAAAAAAGTAATTCGTTCTTTGTTTAGCAAACAATTATTTAGGAGTAACTACACATTTGTTTCGCCATCTACAGATGTATATGAATCGGTCATTTGAGAAACCCCACATGTCCACACTTTTTTGGCAAAATAAAGGTATCCACAGGATATAATTAAAGGAGGTAAGCTGCATCAGTTCATATTGAAACAACCCATGCCCATACAAAAATAACACAGAAACCGAAATCTACAAGATTCCAGTTAACTGAGGAACCCTTCATGTCCTGGACATGAGGGGTTTCGCAAATAACTGCATCTGCAGTCTAGAGAGTGCAGCACCTTGTAGGGCATATTGTGCTGCTACCTATATGAACAGTTATTACAACTGTTGCAAGGAAAGATCCAAATGAGGTATGCTCATTTCTGCTAGGTTACATGAACAATTAAATTAACCCAACTACTAAACATCTGCATCTGTTTTCTGATAGATCAGGGTGTCAAAACAACTATATAGTCAGGTTTTTGTTGTCTGTAGTGGAGACTGGACGCTTTCAGACAGTTCATCATTACTTTCCGATCAGAGGGCACTCATTTTTACCTTGCGTTAGGGATTTCAGTTTCATTAAAGTAAATTTAAAAGAACTGATTGGATATACACACCGACAGAATATGTAGAGCTCATAGTCTACACGCAATCCTGGCAAATTTATAGTGCAGATGCGGGAGTCGAAAAACATAAAAATTTTCAAAGACTGGTGGTTAAAATTTTATGAAAGACATGTTATATCAACAGAATCTTATTCAAGAAGTGTGCCGCGTAATCAGAAACAGCATTTCAATTTCTCAACTTTTATGGAATTCGCATATTCTGTTGATTACATTGGAACAGTTCAAGCTAGACCATTCATTGATGGACTCATTAATCATATGTTTGTACTGTCGTCTAGTGTTAAGCCAGGCATGCCAACAGACTTAGCTTACAAAGATGGTTGTGTGACAATAAACAAAAAGAAATACGAAGACATCCAGAAATTGCAGAGATTTATTCCTCCTGAAATAGCGAATGTCTTTATGCAGAAAATTTTCAGTGGCCAACAACTGACGCTGCAGAAATTGAGCAATTAACCTAAACATTTTTATTTGTATCTTTTATGTTATAAGTCTGTTTTTAGTTTTAACAATGAGGAGTAGTTATCAAATTTCTCGAAAGCATTGTGAATTTTACATTGTTGGCGATTATTGCCACCCATGGCAATTAGTTCTGTTGCATGCAATATTATAGCTCATGGTATGTAAAAAGTAGTAGTTTTATTTACATTATAACACTTTATTTGCAACCATTAGAACATTGTGATCTATTTCTATGCCATTTATTTGAGAATCCCCACGTGTCCAGAGGGTTAATTATGGTATTATGGTCACAATTTTTGACATTTATGTCTGTTGTTTGTGGACATACCTGAAGAACTTCTACCCTAACTAGCAACAGTAATAGTAATATAATATTTATATCTGCCATCTAAGTTATTTCAATTAAAAATGTTTTTGTAGAATGTCTCAAAACTAACTTTTCTGGGCATGTGAAGTTTATCAGATTACCGATTCATTTATGGTTGTCCTTTTTATGTCTGTAATTTAGATACTGTGCCCTGTTACGGGCATTGGTGCATAGAAAACCGAAGAATGGTTGAACTGCACCTGAAACTTGTAAAAAATGGCCACTGTGGTACATGTTTGAAGATACATGTTCTAACAACAAATATGGTAGCTGCAATTACACTCATAAGGCATTTGTGAAGATTTTACAAGTTTACGTACACTTTCAATACGTCCGCTACAGAACACGTGTGTTATGTCACAATATTATTAATAAGGGAGAGAGAGAGAGAGAGAGAGAGAGAGAGAACAAAAGCTTTACTTTATGACTTAAGGTTCTTGTATTACTGATATTACTTATGCCTAAAGTGATACAAAGTTCTGTTACGAAAATGTTCATGTTTGTGACAATATTATTTTGATATTTACAAACTACTCCACGGGAATATCACTCCAAAATTTAATTACATACACCTCAGAACATTGTTAGTTTCCGGGTACTTATTGCCTAACGAAAGAATCACGTCAAATTTAAAAAATTCCTTTTTGAAATTGTCATAAATTGCTATTTTCTATATAGCTTAATTCAAACAAATTAATTCCTAAAAAATTACAACTTCAGACCACCCAACTTAAATAATTAAGTGTGAGTTTACCGCAACTTACAAAAAACAACAACAATAATAATCACCTATCCCTTTAAGGGCGCTGCCTGCGCGTTAAAGTCTCAGAAGCGACGGAGCAGTAAGGACGATCTTGAAGGACTCACCAAATGACGCGTCACCTCTACGTACCAAGTACTGAACTAGCATGCAGGATTCCCGACGATCCACTTTTATTATTTGTCTCGGTTGCCACAATGTATTTTTATTGGTGGAAAGTCAGAAGCAAAGTTCAGTGTACGGTCTTCCCAAATTTAATTTATATCCGGTTAGTCCATTTTGAAGTACGGCAATAGTAATAAACGGTTTTTAGCTATGTTGGAGGACTTAAGAAACAGAGGTTTTAATGAGCATGGTGTCTTAACAACATTACGGCCTGGTCCGAAGTGCGTTTTCTTTTCGTACGTTGGCACACTGGGCGCATGTGAGATAGAATTAAAAAAAAAAAATCTGTTAACGAATATACTGAAAAGAATTTTAAGCGCGTGGGTAACTGGCACTCTTAAGAGTGTTCAAGTTCAAGTGCGATAAAATCATAATTTTATATTTTTATGAAATACTGTTAGTTTTGTAGACTATACTTGTGAGTATAGTTTCCTCTTACAAAATAATTTTAGCTCTCATAGTTTTCTCATAACGATGCGATGAAGTCAAAATTTGTATGTTCTGCCGCCATGCAATTAGTGAAAACCAACTGACCTACTTGAATAAAATAATTCACTGTGATATTACATCCCATGAGCTATGCAATTAAGTATTTAAAACACCTTAACGTAATATTTTGAATTTTTTAAAAAATCGCAAAAGTACAGGAAAAAATTGAAAATTCAGAACTTTATTTAAATACCAAAATAACTCACAGAATTTAAAAAAAAAATGTTTTATTATGTTGCCCGTGGCATGTTATTTTACTGTGAATTATTTCACTTACTTAATACAATTGGTTTTCACTATTTGCATGGCAGCAGAACATGCCAATTTAGACTTTGGCGCACCGTTATGAGAAAACTAAGCGAGTTCAAATTATTTCCTAAGAGGAACGGTTGATTAGTAGTTTCAAAAACATCACGTTTATTAGAAAGGTAATTTCGGAGCTCCTCAAAATGACCATGAACGGCTTTTTCACTTTGTTACAACTAAACAACTACTCACGGGATTTGTGTAAAACTACGATAGAAAAGTGTATTGGACTTAACTTAAAACTTTCCACCAATAAAAAACATGGAGTCACCACTGAAAGTGTTAGTCAGGCGAGTGATCTATGATACGTCTACACGCCGTTTCAGTGTCTTGCAGTAGAGGTGATACCGCAGCATGTGACCCGTCAACATCGCCCTTGGCGCCGTGCCTCACTCACACAAACACACGGCCACATCGGCTGTATTTCTACTCTCCTTAAAATGATTTGGTTCGTCAGAGGGAACGCCATTCTATTGCACCATGACTTGTCAGTCTGATAAAGTGAAATGTCGAAGTGTTGGTATGTCTCGAGTTCGCTTGTTTTTCATCTTCTCCAGTCTCACGTACAGCGATAAAAACAAAGCGCACCGAGAAGCAAAGCCTGCCATTGCTCAGGCCAGAAGCAAGAATGCTCGTCTTGGAGTAAGTCATGCTGCAAGACTGTATTCCTTTACGTCTACATTGGGCAAATTTCACTTACAGTTACTATGTTGCCTCAAGGGCTATGATGCACAACCTAGAGGCGATGATGCGCGTGGTGAATGAACAAAAGTCAGCCTTACAGCCTGCGACCTGTCTCGTTGTAGTCCAATAACACGCTAATGTCGGTATAGTTTTAAAAATTCGGCACGCCCTATGGCTAGAGACACTGGTAAATCACGGAAAAAGTTGATTGTTTGCTCATGCTATGTATGACACTGAAGGTTTTGCACCTATGTTGGCTATAGTTTATATGAAGCATTGTGTCCCTCTTCAACAGACCTAATTAGAACTGTACAGACTGAACACACAGTGTGTGTGATTTGCCAGAAAACTGTTCGCACGTGTCACGATTGAGATGCTACAGTTTATTGGAGACTATGTTAAATATTTTCGCGATTTTCCAGTGTCTCTACCTATGACCAATATACCTTCTCTATTTCGGTTTCCTCAAAATGGCCAAAAAACGGCTTTTCCAGATTGCCATATCTGGCAAAACAGCAACTGGATTCGTAAAACAACTGTAGAAACAAGCGTTAAGTCCGGTACACACGTGCCAGTCAAGTACACTTCGATTTGGCAAACGGTATTTTAATAATTCGTTTAAATGGTAATTATTATTATTATTGAAATTGTCTGAGTATAGAATTCCGTATCAAATTCATTACAAGTAGCACTGCGACAGTGTGTACCGCAACTACGCTGGATCTACACAGAATTCCGTATTGAATTTCACAGATAGAGCCCGTCCTATTTTTCATCGCATTGTATGTTCACGCGCATGCGCAATGCACAGTTTCAGCCACCGCACCTGCGAAGTACACAAGTAGGGTTGCCAATAGCATTTGAATAGAAATAAAATTTTGGTTTCCTACTGAACAAAAGACCATCGAAGTTTACAAAACCTAAATAATACGAGATTCTTTCACTTATTTGGCAATTACACATACGTCTTGTATTGTGAAATATTTTTCGGGAATTTTACAATTTCACTTTATGGAATACTGCAACCAACATCACGAATATATTTTTATTCTTTATTTACTGAAACATGTTAGTGAACAAAGATAGTGTGTTCACAACACAGAAGTTTTGCTACATAATTCTGGTATAAAATCGCAATCGACATTTATAAACAGAATTAAGTAAGTAATTAAGAAGAGAATTAAGGATAGTGTGTACTGGGCTTTAGACTTTGAACTATCCTGCCCACACATAAAATAATGTTGTCACCGTTTAAAGTCTCATAGGAAAATGGACAATAGTAAAGCACTGCACGTCAGCTGAGTAGCTTGCGTGGAGAGGTGATAATACATGTCGGTTACTGGCACTCTTACCTATCCAGCCTCACACACATACACACTCACACACACAGCCTATTTAGTGACGTAACATAATATTGGAATAAAGTGTGTCGTAAGTGTTTTATCTTTCGTGAAAAAGAAGATATTCCCAAAGATACAGCTATGCGCGCAAACACTGATTTTACAGAAAACGTCTTGCTATATACGGTTCGCGAAGAAGTGAGCATTTTTGAAGACCATCGTGTCTGGAACAATAAAATTTATTGTGACCTTAGAAGTTATCTTTGAGAGCGATACATTTTGATTGGTATTAAAGGTGGTTTGTTTATATTTAAAAGTGACAGGAAACTGTAAATAAGCTGGAAGGAAAAAAGTAGCTGGTGTTTCAAACGTGATCAACTTATTCCGAACCACCTGTACCGACTTCTCTCATTGGAGGCGCTTTCAGGTATGCGCGCATCCTTCTGGCAAAACGCATCACGGAGTCAAAGAGTATAGACTGTTAACAGTAAACTGAGATTTACTGGAAATCTTTCTGTCAAGAATACATAGTAATTTTACTGTGCAAACTCTTTCTTTATCGTGTGTATACTTTTACAGAGAAAATCCAATTATTGAAGAGTTTACTTGTAGTACTTCAAAGGTTGTTTGTGTAAAAATTACAATGCTGGTATATAATATGTTTGTAACATTAACTTTGTAATTGTAATCACAGGGCAGTTTCCAAACTAAAACTTCGCAGGAGAAATGTATTTTACGTAATAGTTATTTTCTTTTTTGTTTTAATGTTAGTTGAGATTGAACAGTATACTTTTCAATTCGTAATTAAATAGAAAAAATATTTTTAGTAGTTATATTTTGGTGCTGTGGTAGTACAAGAGATCGCAAAATAAAGGTCTCTTTTTTTCCTTATAGGCTACAGTGAACTCTTGCTGATTCCGACCAAGATTTTTGGCCGTTACTAATAAGACGAAACGAAACCGGCTGGCCCAGTGTACCCAATATTGTGTGTACGACACAATTTGTGTTAAAAATATGTACTGTATAAGAGTTAGACATTTGTCTTTCAAACACTTTTTAAAGATATAAACGTCTAGTCACATAACCGTAGTAATTATAGCTTTCAAATTTGTTATAGCTACAATACAGAATAAAATCTTTAATTTTTACAATGCCGGTGAAGTCACTTTACCCAATATTTTAGAGACCTGATAATCCATACATAGCTTAGCCGCTCTGGTTGACGTCATTGTCTGAAATAAGGTTAATGCTGCTTATTTTTTCATCAAGAGTGTTCCGTTACCGTAGGTTTATACGAACACTCAATTTGCGGTTGTATACTACATAGTTATAGGTGGTGGAAATTTTAAGTTGAAAATACATTTAGGACCAGAATTTCAGTGTTATACTTTGTGTTTGAGGAAATTATAAACAGAGTGCGGCTTAACTATGTTTTATGTTCGCATTTAACATAACTTATCCGTACAATGCAATTTGACTGGTTGATTGTACTGAAAAGTTCTATATTTTGAATTTAACTTACAACATTAATACGGACAACAAACTGGAAATAGAGTTGAAAACCTTTCGTGACCAAAACCAATCACTGCAACACTATGTACAATCATCAACAGGCAGTTCTACCATTCTACGTTTAGCAACCTGGCATTCATCAACCAACAACCACCATCAATGTGCCAGAGGCCTAATGGAACAACGTTGTGCGTTGTTTACGTGCTTTCGTATCTGTGCAGGTACGGAACACAGGATTAATGACCTCCAGCTTGTCTCGTGATTATACTTACAGATACCAGCAGATAACGCAACATAAACACTCAATAGTTAAAATCTGCTATTACGTGTAGATTAACGTAACAGTTTTAACTGGCTGGCACGGTTTTTATGATTTTTTTTTTACGTTTTCAGTCGACACTGCTTTTTGGTTTAGCTGTCGATTTTTTGAAACCTAGGATTTTCTGGGATTTAGCATCCTTTTGTCAGTCTCTTTATGACACCCATCTGAAAGAAATAAAAATTAATGAACCACGCGCCCTAAGAGTTGTGGTACAAGCGAAAATTACTCTGCATAGGTGTTTATGGCGAGTACATGACTGGAAGATTGATTCCAGTTGAGTTCTCTGCTTTTAAAGGCGATGAGGCCAGTAGTGAGCAAGCAAGAGATGGCCTTATAGCTGGTGTGCTCCCAGACCCTAAATATAAATCAGCGCACATTCTAACTAGGCTCAATGTTGAAATATAAAATATTTGGTTATTTTTAATGCAGCAGCAGTGGCTTACGGCAATATGTGAAAATGTCGTTATATTTACTGTTTTATTTATTTTTTACAACTTTGTAACTGAAACATGTATACTTCGCTAACATGAGATATTACGCTATTCTTGTTTCACGCTGCTGCAGAATTAATTAAAATGTATTATCAAATTACAATATTTTATGACTGAGCCCTTAAAATTTCCAAATTTCTCTCAAGGGCTGTACATAGAGTTGATAATGTGACGAAAATTATTTTGCTGATTTTGTTATATTTCATTCTTTGAGTTATACTTAAAAAATAAAAAAAACACAAATATAGATATCCATTTGGTACATTCCATGTAAAAATTATGTCGAAATACATCAGTTAGAAAATAAAACACACTAGCTGTGCCCGGCACGCAATGCAATACCTCAATTCCAATTTTTTTTTTTTCACAAAATTTTTGGGTACCCCGTTACCCCCCCCCCCCCCCAAAAAAAAAATATCTTGTCACAAACCCTAGCAGTTGCACGCATAACTACTCACCAAATTTATATTAATTAATTTTTGTTACTTACTTTTTGGATAACCCATTATAATCCCCGCCCCTTTTTATCAGTGTTTTTGTCAGAAACCTTCACTAAAGTTTCACTGCTATCGGATGAACGACAAAGGAACGCATAAATACGCGAATTCTTAGTTAAATATTGCCTTTGAAGTAAATAACTCTCATTGTTTACTATTACTCTAATAGGAAATTAATAACTCAATTGGCAGGTAATGATGGGTCTGTTTATTGTCACTTCATGGAAACATTGTCTGCGCTGTATGCAAGTTTTTATTACTGTTTTCCGAGTACACCGTTGAACATTTTTATTTATGAAGGAAATTATTCGCTAGTGAGGTTAGAAGCGAGAGACCGTTATTGCCCTTTATGGCCATGATCTTTCATTTATTTCAAACAATTGCAAATAACTTGAATATATTTTAACCAAACGCCTCGAAAATATTTGAGACTGTGTACAGTCATACGATACACAATTTTGCCAGAGGTTTTTTTTTTTTTTAAATAATGTACCGTTTGCTAGCAAAAAAATATTTTGCTTCACATTGGCTTATTTTTACTACAAATTTTGTGCTATTTCAGGGGCAAAAATCTAAAAATCCGTTTGTTGTATTGCAACAGAAAATTTCAGATACAAACGATGATACATGAGTGTTAAAACTGCCAGAATGCATTTTTGATATATGTATTAATTTGCGTTAAAAAAAATAGTTTCGAAACCACTGCAAAACTAAAGAGCGAGGCCTTAAGGCGGCCGCCTACCCCACGCTTCAAATGCGTTGTAGTTTGTTCGTAATCAGGTTTTTCTACGAAAATATTCCACGTGTGCCCATTGTGCCAACGTACGGAAAGAAAACAAACTTCAGATAAGGTCGGAACCTCATTGTTAAGACGCCACGCTAATTAAAAACACTGTTTCTAAGCCCTCCAACATGGCTAAAAACCGCCTTTTCAGACTTCCGTACTTCAAAATGTACTAACCGGATATACGTAAAACTCAGGTTGCACTGAACTTAGTAGCAGACTTTCCATCAATGAAATTATATGGTCACCGCTTAAAGTCCCATAGTAAAAAAACCTTTCGGTGGGAAGCTTGCACGATAGTTCAGCGCTTGGCTCGTTGAGGCGACGCGGTATTCGATGTGCGCTTCAAGGTCGACCTTACTGCTCCGTCGCTTTTGAGCATCTCACACGCGTGTAGGCGGCGCCCTTAACAACAACGTCTTAGAGCCAGTGAAGGTGAAGTGAGGTGAGTGGGCAACACAACATACATGCACGAGCCGGGTGTCGAACCCAGGACGTCTCGCACCGTAGACTGGCGCCTTACCAACTACGTACCGGAGGCCGGCAGCATTCACTAGTAGGGAGCAACGCAGATGGCCAAGTGTGCTACAATTAAACCACGCTTGTCTCAATTATTTTAAGACTGCGCCTGTAGAAATTCAGTGAGTTGCAGTGTTCGTGGTCTTTTTGTGTGAGTATCAACGTAAAAACACCCGGCTAAACCCTGTAAGTTCTCTCGAGACATGAAACCAACACTTCGTTGAAACACAAACGTGTCAGAGTTTTAGAAGGAGTTTCAATTCACTGATATCGCAGCCGCAGGAAAGGCAAACCTCGCGTGTGAAGAGTTCTTTTGAGTAGAACAAGAGAGAATATACATAGTGTGTATATATATATATATATATATATATATATATATATATATATATACATAGTGTGTATATATATATATATATATATATATATATATATATATATATATATATATATATATACACACA
>PNEQ01036149.1:19151-33955 GCA_003012365.1 Medauroidea extradentata | reverse complement strand
TTTACGTACCATAAAAAAAGACATGCGAGGTTTCGCACTTGCACCGAAATTATAGTGTAAGTCGTTCACAAGAACTTGGAGGATATTATTACTACCATATGAAGGACTAAACTAGCGTTTGCATTTAGTCAGTTTGTAGTTTATCTGGTACGTATGTAGTCACGAAGTAATTGGGTAGTAAAACGGTCAAACTTCTGATCGAAGAAGATAATGCCTAGTTGTTTCACAAGCGAACTTGTAACATTAATTCACATGTAAATATATGTTTGTATATGACTTTACGATTAGTAGCTTTGTGAAGGAGTGCTTTACATCAAAATTTTAGACGGGTCGGTATTTCATGAGTATTAGCCTAACATATGAGCATTTATATGTATTTCGTTAAGAGCGTCGCTTACGTGGTGTTGTTTTGTGCACACATTCAAGCAATACTCTATAATCTCAGTCAGTTATTGGAAAGCTCAAGAGTATGAATTACTTGTTGCATATGAATACTGTGTATTTGCCTCAAGTGTAAGTTTTCATGACATAATGATAATTCATGTTATAATCGTACAGAATACAAATGCACATGTAAAATTAAAGTAGAAGACTGCTTCAAATGTGTATTTATTTATTTATTTTTGTTACGTACATGTTAGGGAGATCATTGATAGACGCAGTATTGAACAATTTCAATAATAATAATTACCATTTAAAAGGATAATTTTAAGAACAAATTAAAATACCGGTTGCCAAATCGAAGTGCACTTGACTGGCATGACCAATATACCTTTTCTATTTCGCAACATACATTATTTCTGTCTAGGAACGAACTAAGTGCGCGATCATGTTATTACTGCGATATCATGGGATTTTTTTAATCATGTGTGTTACTTCACCTCTTGTATGAATGTCGCTATCGTCTTTTTGTTTGTTCATAATTACTCAACATTTTTTTTATTTACGCTGCAATGGGACTATTATGAATCGGTTTGTGAGCAAATGCATTAACTCAAGTTTTTTTCAACAAAACTTGAGTAACGGCGTATGTCCACAAACCTATTAATTCTCAGAATTGATAATTGTAGATATCTGAAAAATTCGCGTTTTCATTTGGGCACAAGCTAGAATTCCAACGACTATGTGTTTGGGCACTTTCGCGATTGGCCTTTTACTTATTTGACACCTTGAATGAGCCAATATTAAAAATGTAACTAGTACAGACCACGGTCGTAGAAGAACAGGTCTGGACACTCGCCTATCTAACAATGTATTTTGCTTGACCCCCTTGTTGTTTGGCTGTAGTTCAAGTTACCGAGAATGTCGTACTTTTTGGCTCTGTTTTCCGGGCGGTCGGACTCAAACGTCTTCCACTTTTTTCCATTGTTAAATTTGTAAAGTAAATAAAGATTGCTGGTGTCTTTTCTTAAATTTGTGAGCGAAGAATGTATTTCATAAATTGATAAAAAATACGTTTTGATAAATTGTTTACCTTAGCGGAAAGGAAGTGGGCGGAGTTTAGTCCGACCGCCGTAACATCAGCGCCAATAAAACACAATATTCTCGGTAACTTGGTGAACTACAGCCAAACAACAAGGGGGTCAAGTTCCCAGGCGAGTGTCCAGACCTGTTCTTCTACGACCGTGGTACAGACCTATATCACTTTAACAGCAAGCAGCTAATGAGCGTCTGACGTCTGCTTCGTTTTAAATATTCTTGCAGGCTAGCCTACAGGTAGTGAAACCGCGAATTTTTCCGGTCTCTTATGATTTGAGCTACGGTCTGCAAAATTTTAAAAATAATTTTATTATTTTTCCATGTTGTTTTGAACAACTGCCTACAAAATAAAATTTGCGGCGTAGCATTGTTGTAAAATTGAGCTTAAGAAAATATTTTGTTCATGTGGGCAAATTTGTTATCTCAGTACGACAGATGTGTAAAGACACCAGGGCAGTTATGTAAGTGTTCGATTACTTCTCTGTTACAGAGTCTGTTACAACAGGAGAGAAATGTACAGCAAACAGCAAAAGTGGGGATGAAAGCAAGTGCACCCATGAAACGGATGCAGGTACGTATCACACATTGCATATTTATCTATGACCACAATATACCGTAGAAATATCCTTTTACTATATAATTTAAGCATGAGAACTGTTACGCATTTATTTTACTTGTTTTTAAAACGGCATTTTAGTCCTTATCGGAAATTGTTTAATTAATTAGGAGAATTCGCAACCATACATAAAATCCATCCCTAAGAAAAGTTTTGTTACCAAAATATAAATGTTTGTTAACTATGAATAACTGCAAAGCAACTTTGCCGTAAAGGAAATGTTTGTTTAAAAGTTACGCAAATGTTAACAAAATTGTGTTATTATTAAAATCGTTTTATTATTAGTATTAGACCACTTTACTATCACTATTGAGGAACATTGTTAGTATTGGACCACTTTACTATCACTCTGGGGAATATTGTTAGTATTGGACTACTTGACTATCACTATTGGGGAATATCATTAGTATTGGTACCACTTGACTATCACTATTGGAGAACATTATTTGAAATCTTTATGGTGGAAAACAGTTGTATTATTTTGACACAAGCTTTACGAAGAAAAACTATTATCTTGACAACAGAGAAACTTATATTAGTTTCGAAGAAAACTTTTTAAAGAAAAATTGTGACACAAAACATAAGTTTTCCATGTTTGCTTTGCTGTAAGGCAAAATTTGTTAACCGCAGGCTAAAGACTTTTGCGGCAGAGTTACTAAGTAATTGTTCATATCCAAACAAAATTTTGTTGTGTGGAAATAAAGTGTTTTTAGAGTGACGAACTAAATTGAAGTAGTACGATTAAGGGAATACATAATTAAATATGGTCTTCATTTATTTCTTGAATAAATTTAGAACACTTCATATTACCTTGAGCAAACAGGTGTTTGACAGTTATTTTAAAAAAATGTCTAAGAGCTTGAATATAGTTATAAATATTATTGAGGGCCCTGAACACTGAGATGGCGTAGAAACATATTTTTAGCTATGAGCGTTCTCTGAATGCCGTGATTTCCACACAAACACAAACACACACACACAAATTCTTCTTCATATTTTAGCGCTTGCACTGAAGTATTATTCCGTTTTATTCTTAATATTTACTTCGGTATCGATTAATGTACTTTTATTTAGTAAATCTTTTAGATAAACTTATAACTTTAAATTGGTTCAATAAGTTGTAAAAGAAATTAACCAAATTGCATATATTTTAATTTAAAATTACTTGTTTTCTTGTTGACAGTAATTTGTTTAAAATATGTGCGACGTCGTCTGATATAAATACCTTAAATGAAGAGCAGGAGTGACGCTTTTTATCTGCTAAATGCAGTTAAAAGGTAGTCTAATCCATACAAACGAGACTGATGTGAGCGCGCGTGCAAAGAAAAATACAGCTCTTCGGCGCAGCTCATTAAATTGACATGCGTTTAATTTTTATTGTCTGTTTTTCTGTGGGAATCTCAGCGATGATCATGTGTTAAGCATGGTGGCAAATCAAAGTGATACTCTTCCCTTTGTTTTTGTTTTACAAATATGTTTAGTGTTTCTGTAGATAGATTCTGTTGCTGGAATAAATAAACTTTCTTTTGTACCATTTTGAAGGACCCAAAAATATGTTTCAATCAGGTGTACGTATTATTAAAAAAAATCTAAAGTGTGTTTTCTTTAAATTGTTAAATACATTGGCCGTAAGTTTAGCGGTTTTACGGAGAGTAGAACACACTTGACGCACCACATAATCACTAGTGTCACAGATTTTTTGTTAAAACAATTTTGGTACCTACTTGTTTCCAGTGGCGAAGCGTGAAATGTTCTAGGGTGAGCGATGATTAGCAGTGACTGTATAGAACTCTCAGTTGCCTGTGTAACCAATTTGACTGATAGGGGCAAATACACTCCTCAGCCAGTAGCATGTAAGAGGCGAGGAACTAGGTCTCAGCAACACAACTGTAACCTGCTCAGAGTGTATAGTCGGGTCTCATATTGCTTGGCTTGGAACAAGTCCACGCTTCGCCACTGCTTGTTTCAGTGTTATACGCGGACATCCGCATCTCTGCTTCGTGGTAATCACAGACGTATGGTAACCTTAATCTTATTGGCACTGCCAAATGAACGACGCCTCTACACGAGACATTCCGCCAATAACCATGTAGAAGATGTGCAGATGTGAACATAAGCAATTTAAACAAGACGCTGCAAAATTCCTTAAAATATCATCGTTCACACTGTGCTAGTGGAGGACTTCTCGTAACGAAAAATGTGATTTCAACGATATGCAATGTTGTCATGTTAGTACAAATAACTCCTGTGTTGTCTCGAGTTTAAAATTAATATATTTTTTTTTTTTTCAGAGAAGGAAAGCAGCCCTACTGCTACAGACGGTGGGAAAGATTCCAGCACAGAAACGTCTTGCTCTTCCGAATAAGATGAGAACTGGCAAAATGAATCAACATTCCGTCCATTGATTTTAATGTTCTTTTCCCTTCTGCTGGCGTTTAGAACCTGTGGAAAAGACTTATTAATTTATTTATTATGATTTTAGTTTACGTAAAAATATATGTATTTGGGAAATATGTCTAAATCTAATAATTCTATTTAAAATAACTGATTTCTTAATTCATAGAAATCATATAGTTGTAAAACATTTTTTTTCTCATGCAGCAAAAGTACTGTTTAAGCTTTAAGTAAAATAAATACAACGTTTAGTGTCTTTCGCTGTATTTATTTAATTCAATGAGTATGCAGCTTGATAAGACGAAAATAATCGAAGCGAGGCAAAATAGTTGGTTTATTAACTAAAATAGTTGTATATTTGCACAGATTTGAGGGTGACGTAAAAGGCCACATAAAACCTACATTCCAAATGCTTTCAAACAAATGCTACAAACAACGGTTAAAACAATTGCTTACATACACCGCCTACCTACGCATTAGAGACTCAGATGTGACACACATACAAGGACGACATAAAATGCCGCATCGCCTCAGCGATCCAAGCGCTGAGCTGCCGTGCAAGGTTCCCGCCGAACCGGTTTTACTATTGGACATTAAGTGGTGACCGTGTGATTTTATTGGTGGAACGTCTTCAGCAAAGTTCAGTGCTCGTCTATACCTGAGTTTACATCCAGTTAGTATATTTTAAAGTGTGGCAGTCTGAAAAGGCCGTTTTTTTAGCTATGCCGGGGGGCTTAGAAACAGTGTTTTAATGAGTACTGTGTCTTAGTTACCAATGAGAGTCCGACCTTGTCTGAAGTGTGTTTTCTTTTAGTACGTTGGCACAAAGGGCATACACGTGGAATATTTTCGTAGTAAAACTTGTTTACTAACACACTGCGACGCACTAAGTGCGTGGTAGGAGGCGCTCCTAAGGACCCTGCATCTTCCAGAGCCCTGGCGAAAACAAGAACAGGAACTACATGTTAAATTATATTAGGAGGGACTTAATTACCTGCATTTGATAACTTTTTTTATTATCTCGATATGACACACATCGCAGTTGGATATTTGAAGCTGTTTCTTTAAATATCCTGTTATCTATAAACATATACGTATTTTCGAGCATAAAAACACATGAAAACTTCTACTCATAAATTTTTCCCATATATATATATATATATATATATATATATATATATATATATATATATATATATATATATATATATATATATATATATATATATATAGGAATATATATATATATATATATATATATTCCTGGAGGAATATTTTATTTTTCATAATGCGTAAAACAGTTTCTCTTCAAATGTAATATCGTTTAACAGAAGTATTATAGTTAAGGCCATGAACTTATCGCGAAAAGAATTTTCCCTCAGTTTGTTTCAGCGCCTTACGTGAACATGTGCAGTTCTGCTTCAAGGTTATAGGCAGTGTGTTTTATTGACATATTCGACTGCACCAATCACAAAAAGGTTACTGTAACAGCACACGTCTATAAGTTGCGGGTATAATCCCAAGACACGTGATAGTTAAAACTACCAATCACTGACCATGAAGCAGAACTGCAGATGTGCACCTATGACACTGAAACAAACCGGGGAAAAATATTTTCGCGAAAATTTCAGGACCCTAATTATAGTGCTTTGTAAAATAATTTGAATACATTACGTAGCGTCTTCATGTTATGCTTTACGGTGCGTGGAAGATAACACGTGTGTGTGTGTGTGTGTGTGTGCGCGCGTCGCATATAAAGTAATATCTGTTTTTCAACAAACTCGATCTGAAGGAGGTACGGAATTTATTTTGAATTATTAACATTTTAAACTTATTTTTGGAGAAATTTATGAGTATGTTACTTTGATCTTAATTAATATTGTTATAAAAATCAATTTGCAATGTTACAAACATATTGAGTATGGAGTATGTCAATTCATAAGTATACAACAGTCACGAAGTCAACAACATTTATAAAAATATAAACTTTATACAAAGCAACATAAGCTATTATACAATTAATAATCAATGTTCTACACAAAATATATATTACGAAGAATGAGCATCCTTTCCTACAAGCTGGATGTTATTGTTATGTAACAGTTCACTTAGATGTTTCGAGCAATAAATTAGGAAGCCAATATATTTGGCTTGCTTAAGAGAGGGTTTGTAATTTATGCAAGAGAGAAAAATGACGTTCAATAGTGGTTTACTGTTGATAATTGCCGAACAAGTATAAGCATAATGATGAGATCATTCAAGCACCCCAAGATAGAATTTTTAATGCCTAACCAGCCAATTTTTCGGAAGACCAATCAGAAATCACACTTTTGATAAAAGAGTAATTAATGAATCCAATAATTACCTTCACTGTCTTTTATTTGGTTAGCTGTCAAAGGAGGTTGCTGCCTTGCGTTGAGTTTCTCGACGACTGATTTGTACAGAAAAAAATTAAATGTGACAAAGAACAACACTGACGTCAATGTCCAAACTATGAGTCACATCTTGGTCTGGCCTCCATCAATCACCAGCCCGGCCTTCTTGTTTAAGAAGCGAGACAGTATTAATGTAAAAACATTTTCAGGTTAATTACATGCTAATAGAGAGAAGATGGGAAATACGGGTTTGTACTGCTTCCAAATAATTAGCTTACCAGCTGTTAAAAAGAAAGTTGTGTAAAATGAAAAAAAGTTTCACTCTAAACTTAACTGTGAATGACGTATACATATCTGCAATGCACATCAACGGTCGCTTGCTTTGTTGCTCAATCAGCTTCTTTCGCAGGCAATGCAGACCACCAGTTTCCTGTAGCAAAATGCTTTGTGTAGAAACAAACAGTACTAGTGTCATTCTTGCATGATTTGACTGAGTCATCCCGTACAATAGGGTAAACGGACATATCGTGATGTACCTTAATATCGTGATGAACCACTTTGCTGACTTCACAAAGTTGGGAAGGATCTACACACCTAGTTCGCTAGGTTACCAGCAGAGAGCAGGTACGTACAGTTTCAACAACAAATGACCAATGTAATGTATCACATAATATAAAGTTACAATTTAAATTATTAGCATATTTCTGTTACTGAAGTTCAAAGATTTTATATCAAGAAGTAGAAGGTAGGTTTATCATATATGTCCGACATAATGTAGTTCATGTATACATGCAGGGAAAAAAAGGGGGGGGGGGAGGTTGCTCTGAGTACTGCCGTTTCCTCCCGCCCTTCTCAATCTGTTCTTCTCTATCGTATTGATCTTCATTTAATGTATTCCTTCAGCATTTTTCAGTCGTCTATGAGCGCCAAATAAGTCTGCTGTCGAGGTGCAATGCCTTGTTCTTTGGAACATTGTTACAAATATTATTTCAAAATTTAGTTACTGTACAAAAACAGGATATAACTTTCTTGTAGTTTTCATTCAAACATAAAGCTGATATTGTACTTGAACACAAAAGTAATGTAAAATCAGTGTCTATTGTAAACACATACACACATATATGTATGTATATACGTTGTACTAATAAAAAAGGCATTCTTGTTGCATGTAGCTATCACCTACCACTTAACTTAGCAAATATGTCAGCTGTGACGCGACAGTGGGCAGGCAGGTACATTACTACTGTTCTATCTCTAACCCACATTCACATACTGAACTAAGCCGTGGTCGTACGATCAGCACTGCCACGCGGGTTGCATACCTGGCAGGCAACCAAGAGCAACCTCACATATATTTTTCTAACAGTTCGCATTTAAGTGTTCAATGAATATGACCCACATTTTGCATTTAATTGTGAGTATTAATCCTTTGCAAACAATAAAAACTACACACGAGTTACAAAAAAAATGTACACTGGTAGGATAAATAAATAAATACATACCACCGTCATTTTTCTCAGTGTAAGTAATACTACTACTCCACAACTGTGCAAAATCTTAAGGTCTGCGTAAAGCAACATCATTCATAGAGTGTTTCTTTATTATTCAGTAGGTTTTATTAATTTCAGTTAAACGCATTTAAAATTTCGATATTTAAGCGTGGATTTCTTCTATATACAGTAAGTCGCTATATGATATGGATCGTTAGTTTTATGTTTTCTATCCAGTTTTGGATAATGAATCACCTCATTGCGTTTGTACCTGTAGTTATGGAATACATGTGTAATCTAGATGTTTGAATACTTTGTGCTTCTGTAAAATGTCGGTGACCATAGTAATTGTGTTAGTGTAAGCACCTACTGTGAAGTAAGAACTACACACGCTTAATTAATAAATAATAGAACATAAATAAATATATATTTTTAAATGTTGCGTGAAGATACAAAAATATCGTTTGTAGTGTTTAAAAAAATGAGTGTTTTCTTTACTTGAAAAAATGTGTGTAGTACGAACAAATAATGAATTTTCAGATACTTTTTAACATGCTAATTCATCATGAACCAACGGCATGAAGAAGTAACACATAAATAATAGAAGATGAAGTTTTCAGTAGTGACGCAGAGGCAAAACACTGAAATATTTCTTTCTCACCATCCGCCATCTTAGATTCCATTTATTTACAGTGTTAATTTATTTCTTAGTTACATTCGTTCCGCCTCATGCTCTGTCATTCCTCCTCGTCGTCAACAGTCCCGTACTTCTGGCCGCAGTCTCGACAGCTGTCTGCCGGTGAGGTATCGAGGCGGGGGTGTACGGTTCAGTTCCCGCGAGCTCCTGTTTCTTCTGATGTGACAGAGAGTGGAGGAGGGAGGTAGAGGAACCTTCGGCCGTGCAAGGATGCCGGAGCGCAGGGCCGTGACGGGCTTTGAACCGGAACCCGCGTTTCTTCTCGCTCCGTGGAGCGCGCACGGTAATATAAACGCTCCTGTCCGACTGCACGCAGATGGAACAGTAACATCAAGTACACAACGACCCTATAGGAAAAGTCATGAGAAACATAAGACACACTACTTGATAATAGCTCTAGCCAATAGCAGCGATGAGCCTTCTGCAATTATGCATCGCTCTTTGGATACCTTCAAGTGGGATTATTTGCACGATCTCGGGATTACATTGCTCCACAAAATTTTATTTCCAGTAAAGGTTTGCCGCCTCTTAAATTGATGAAGACTTCCCCACTCACCTCTTTAATACGAATTAATACTTTAGGGTAAATGAAATATTGAAATTGTAATATAAAATTAAATTTGTCGTGCACTTCAAAGTTTCCCAGTCGAGTGCAAAAAATATAAAGTAACCTCAATTTACTGCAGTTGTAGTTTTAAATGTAGGTTAACCGTAATTTAAGAATAAACTTGTTTTTTTTTTCGGTGACTACTTTCAATAATTAAGCTAGCGTATTTTTGTTTCTTTCGTATGGAAATTATTTTAGTCAAGCTCCTTTTCCAGTAATTAGATTGTTAAATATTTGGTTTTTCGTTCAGAGCTATTCATTAAAAAAACTAATTAAATTTAACTATAGGCGTTGCTTTTTGCTGCTTGTAGTAGCAAAACTTCGTCGTAAAATCAGCCTAAGAGAAAATCTTTCTATAAATGTCTAAATTGTTCGTTATCACACGCAGAATTCTGAGTTTTGATAGTGTTACTAAATATCGTACAACTGCGATCTCGAAAAACAAAATGAATACTAAAACAAATTTCTAGCTTATAACTTGAATTTAAGTAGGCTGTCTGCCCAAACCGCCAAAAGGCATGTAGAACTTCGGCCGTTACAAGTGAATTTTAAAACTGCTCAGAGTGCACAAGTGATGTCTGCTTAGGAATGTCTATCAAGGAACGTTAGATGTCTGTATCCCTATTTCAGGTACTCCAGTTATCTGTAAAGTACAGTATAGTTTCACGCTGCTGAAAAAGGTAAAAACAGTTGTTGATGGTCTTGGCTTCCGGGCTGGAGCCACGTCTGGTTAGTTGGGGTAACTGACGTTCCACCCATGAAGATGTCAACTGAAATGTTCGGCGTAAGGTCGGATACCACTGTCAACCACGTGGTTCCACCCCGGAAACCAACGGTCATGACATCGGACGCGAATCACAAATATGTGTTTTTTTTTTGTATGAAATATTATCGGAAAATATTTTACTGTGTATAGACGTGTACAATACCTAGGGACCACTGTTTTCCGCGATAAATATTTTGCTTCACTTTGTTTAAGTGCCCTACGTGCACGCCTGCATTTCTGCTTCGTTGTTATTGGCAGCTTGTATTTGTAAAGTAACATCTCTCATTTAACTGTGCCAATCAAAGTACGGCTACCACAACACCACACGTCTCTGGTTTTCCAGTAGAATCCCAAGGATCGTGGCAGTTAAAATATCCAATCACTGACCACGAAGCAGAATTACAGATGTGCGCGTAAGGTATTCAAACAAACTGGGACAAAATTCTTTTCGCGAAAAACAGGGGTCCCTAACAATACCTCTTTATGTTCAATATGACGCTATTGATATGTTTCTTAGTTTTTGACTAGTAACTTTCCGGAGAAAGAAAATAATTTTTATGCGAATGGTCACAGGTAGCATATGCAATAGTAGCCAAGCTGTGCCACCTGTACACAATGTAAGAAAATATTCCCGCTGCCTTGTCGAAGAATAAAACGCTGTAGAAAATTTGCAGGCCAAATTAAAATTCTCATATTTCCAAAATGGTGGGTACTTATACCCCTTAAGAGTTTGTGGTAGATAAATAAACGCTAGAAACTTCAGTTGAAATCTACGTGTTTTTGAAATTCAGTATGGAAATTCTACAAAACAACAATCCTAGGTAATGAAACTAGCCATCTTTATTTGCAAACATTTATCCAGAATGATGCATTTGTTAAGTGTAATATTTTGTGCTGTAATAAAATGAATGAAATTTCGGCGCCAGGGATTGTTCTTCCGAAATACTTCACTCAAGAAAAATTTGCAAAATCCATTGTCTATAATTGCTGTTGTTTATTTATTTATTTTTTTTTTTCAATCTGGCTTCGAGAAACGTTGAATTTTAAACGAATGATATGTTGATACACTGCGCATGTAAAATATCATCGTTCAATACTTTGTTATCACTAACATTTTCTTCTTCAATTTAGCCCAGTATTCGCGTAATGCGCTTGTTATAAGGTTGTTTCTGGACATAATTACGCACTGGAACATGTTTCAAATGTGTAGGGTGAGTATCAGTTTTTATATGTACTCCTCTGTACAGCATCATCCTTATTTGAGTTGTGACATAGACTTAGCACCTATGGGAGAGGAGGAAGGCGCGCGCAACCTCATCACTTTAACGCAATTAAAAATATTTTTACTTTTGAAACAAAAATTTGCATTTGGCAATTTTTTTTACGTATATGTGCACGTAGACTTAATATTGACGTTTGTGTTATGTACGGAATTATTGCTGATACATTTTTTAAGCAAAAACTTAACTCACGTCGTTCTTTTCGTGACAGCCAGTATAGTAAAAGGAGGTTTTTGTGGTTGTAATATGATTTAACGAGTTACTTAAAATAGTAAACATGTTAAAAATATTCCTCTCTCTAAGTTTTTAGCTATGAAACATACCATTTACTGAGGTGCTATCTGCTATGTTAGTACGAAATCAGAAAGTGTATGACAAGTGAGGGCTAATGTTGTATGGATTTGATATGGATCGGCGACGGAATGCAAGAGTGCAGGAAATGGGAGTACCCCGAGACAGCTCGCCAACCAACAGGAATGTCCACCACATTTATCACGCATAAAAAACGGAAACACACCCTTCCGAGAATTGAACTCTGGTCGCTGTGACTTCTACAAAATATACGTTTCGTGTTAAATGTTATTTTCAGAGGGAAGTATTTCTTACTGGGGTTCATTATGCCGGATTGTTGTTCATCTAAATGTCAAGCAGCTGAGCTTCAAGACGTCTCGAAGCAAGATTTTGTTTTTGGGAGGAAGGACCAGTATTCATATTTTCGTCTGGAAAAAGAACACAAAACTTGCATTGAACATCCAGTCAAAAACTCAAATCTATCATTCACGTTTCTATGAACAATCATCCCTGAAGTGTTACACTTATGTATTACAAGTTATAGAAACAAATCATAAATCACTTGAGTATTTACATACTGAAATTGGTACATTGAAATCAGTGACTGGAGATACCTATCGTGTCCTGAAATTTCCTTCACAATACCGTTTTTATACAAAAAAAAATACATTTCATTTCTTATAATTCATTATCACTCTTATTTTAAAACGATATGCGTGACTGATTTTTAACTTAAAGAGAATAGCTATTTCAGTAATATTAGTACTTAAAACAATGTAAGTAATATAATCTAGTTCGAAAGTCATATTTTTCTGAGAGACTCTTGATTCTCACTATCTGTGTTTAAATAACTTCACACTGTAAAAAAAAATAGCTCGTAAATGTACAACACCGATGTATTAGGGTGTTGAAAAAATTTAGGTATAGTAAAATTGTGTCTTATACGTCAATGTTAGCGTTCATACACAATTTAAGTAAACAGTCAAATGTAGACAGATTTTACCAGATTTGTATGAATAGTAACAGCGCTAAACATTTTGTATTTTTGTAATCTGAAATATTGTAGCATCCCATTTTGTCAGGGGCAACGGTTTATCGCGGGAAAACTTGACTGTTTGCTGGGTTTCAACGCACGTTCAGCTTACCAGGAAATTACTGGCCTTAGCTTGTAAGTAGAGCTTTTGCCCTATTTGACTAAGCCAATAAGAATCCCGCTATTGTAATGTTTGATGCCTATTATTGGTCTGCAGACAGCTACTCTGTGTCATACGTAGTCTATATCACCCAATCATACACGTTGCAAGAAACTACAGTGTTTTCAAGGGTATGTTAACACAAAATATTTTCGCGATATACCATCATACCTACATATTGTGTATGAGTTTATTACTTTTCATATTTGGGGCCGCGGTAGCCGAGGGGTCAGACCTCTCGCCTCCCACCAAGGCGATCCGGGCTCGATTCCCGGCGGGGTAAGACCCCGTATTTTCGCATGTGTGAATAGTGCCAGACGATGCCGTTGGTTGGCGGGTTTTCTCGGGGATCTCCATTTCCCTCGCCCTTTTATTCCGTTCACTGCCTCACCTCATGTAACCTCTCACCAGCGCTGCACTAACTCTCTCACTCACTTACTTTTCAAACTGTTTAAGAAGTTTTTATTATATTACATAAAAACAGAATGATGGGATTATCATACACGGGTTCGTCTCTTGTTTGAATTGAAATATTGTTAGCGCAGTAATTAGTTTATAACCGTCTGTAACAAACAATCAATGTAACATTAATTACTGTTAGCTCACTTGTTTGACAAGAGGCGGCAGTTAATGTATTAAGTACGTCGAGTCGGCACATAACGTGTCTGATGACATTGAAACCACTGTAAACAGTTCGCACTAACAAACATTCTCTGCGATATGATGAACAACAGATGTCATCTTGAAACAGGTTGACCTTGATGGGTAGTTGGCAGTTTGAGATTCACAATAAGGTAGTGACTAAAAGCGACTAATGTAGACATAATTAATACGCCTTTCATATTAAAATATTACATATATTAAAGTCAAACATCAAATTGGATGCTACTGTAGAATTTGCAAGTTTTTATGTGTCTTAATTTGATTAATGGAATCTGTTCCACATATAATGATTAAACGATTAGTTTTTTAATACTGAAATTACAGTAACAAAGCCTGTAGCACATAAATGAAATCAATATTAATAATAAGTTACATTGTTTTAAACATTTGAAAATACAGTAACAATGTTACTGAAATCGTGAATTGGTAAAAGAGTTTATGTGTGTGTATTCGAAATTCCATTTCTTTAAATAAAACCTGAACACTGCCTGCTCTTTCATTGTTTCGACACTATTTAGAGTGTATACTTAATATCAAGTGACATTTTTGTATTTAAAGAAATCTCAATTTTTCAGGTTAGCGTTACCCGCACTATTCTTCACTTTATGTAGAAATTGAAAACACGTTTTCGATAAAATTTTTTTTGTAAGTTATCACATTGCAAAATTAAAACACTACTCCTGACTTAGTCTGTATACATCCACATAACCATATATACCGTATGTGTGTATCGTCACGACCAGAGAAGCAACGTTCCTTTCAGCCAGTTAAATCTATACGCGGTCACGCAAAGTCTACAGTTTCAAGACGAGTATTGTTGAACACTCTTCATAGAATTTACAAGGTAAATCAACTGGTTACTTCGTCTTATTTTGGAGAAATATTTTGACGTGTCTGTAGTCACGAAATAAGCCAAGTCTAAAATATCAAACAAACAAAAAAAAAAAAAAAAA
>PNEQ01036149.1:0-19051 GCA_003012365.1 Medauroidea extradentata | reverse complement strand
CCGGACATTTTTATTCGATCTTACAATATTATGACAAGTCGTATGCGTAGTGTCTTTGTGGGCGTGACTGTCATTTGTTTAGAACAAGAAGAGCAATATTAATCTTCAAAATGTAAATTCATTGACGAATTACGAGTTGAATAAATTTCTCTCTAAACGCTTACCGTGCGGTAAAAAATGATCTAAAGTCTGCTTCGGAGCGTGCCACCATAGGTGAATCCTTGTTGTTTTACTGTTGTTTCGTGGAACTGACGTAAATAACTTTTATGTCTGTGAGTTTACAGCAACACTTCACAATATCATGATTGTTCTTCAAACATAATTTTTGCCGCGCATGTATACACAGATAATTACCTCTGGTTTTCAGCCATCTTCCTTCCTGTATGTTTATAATCTGAAAATGGTTATTGAAAACTACAATACTGACTCGAAAAAGTGAATGGTACACAAATAATATTATTGAATTAAAAATTTTGTATCGCAAAACAGCTTTACTAAATTCTCAACAACGAATAACTGATCTCAAAGTGATTTAAGATTCTACAAGCGCGTATGGTCGCAACCATGAGCAAAAGATACGCAAATTTAAGTTGCAAAAGTCTACTGAAATCTAAAATGTGTTACCTTAAGATTTCACGAAGACTAACATATTTTTGTCCGTGATGTGTCTGAAGTTTTACTTTTTATTCTGACAAGTGAAAGGGAACTTAAAAAGGTCCACAATTTAATTCATATTTTTTAAAAAAAATATCACCAGCATACAGTTTGATTCAATACTTACGTCGCGGGGAGTTTGTCCAAATAACAGCTGCCACACTCACACGTCTCAGCTTGCAATCTGGACACATTAACACAGGGTCACACCTGTCAATTTTCACGTGGGGTTTTTAAACCACCCTTATTTAAGAAAGTATTAATACGTACCTTTGTTTGATAAAATGATGACTTCATAACAAATTTAAATGCTACAAATACTGCATTTTTTGAAGGAAAAAAATTGAAGCAATGCAATGCTAAACTTTATGATGTAAGAAATCCCAGTGACATGGAAAATTGAGTTAGTGGCGAGGGGGTTGGCAGGAGAAAAAGTTGAGCTCCCAAGTTTTCCTCCTCCCTTCTTGGCTAGGGGAAACCAAGTTACCTAATGGAAATAATAATTACGTAATAACCAACGAGTAATGTATGTCATAGTACTTTGTTTCACTCGTGCAACTCAGATTATTGTGAGACTGAACTGGGCAATAAAAACAAAAACATAATTAAGTAGGTAAGTTGTGAGTTAAAATGACAGTGATCTCCGGAAAATCTGAAAATTCAGTCAATTTCTGACCAGTTATTAAAAAAAACAACAGCTTGATTTTTTTACTTTGTTGCGTTGTCATGTCTTTCCTTCTTGTTATATATTTAGATTATTGTATTTAGTACATTTTTGTCTGCTAGCACAGTTATACTAAGGTACCTGTACCGAATTATGGCCCACTTAAGGTTCAAAAATTATGTGTGCTCAAGTCATTATTTATATTACTATAATAACACATGTATGACGTAAAACAGATATTTATGGATGGCGTATGTTCATACTCGAGACTAGTGTGCATAGATCCCACATCGATCTCGGAATTACCACACAATGGCGACTTGTGGGCCATATTGAGAATTGGGCCATATTAGGTGCAGGTACCTTACATACATGTTTAGAATCCATGCTGGCAAGGAAGACGGACACACAATATAATTAAGGCTGATGCCTTTTACTGCTCATATAGAGCTAACATTACAAAATAAATATTACTTCTCAGGGTAAGCTCTGTTAAATAAAAAACAATTAATATTAGGCAAAGTGGAAGTATCTAATGCTTTATCATTATTTTAAAATGTTGGGCAATTGAAATAAACAATGACATAGAATTACAAAACGCGCATCGAGCATTATTATTTAAAATATAAACAGGGCCATGCAACCCTTGAATATTATGTTTACCTAGAGTGCACTCTGAACGTACTATGTTTGATTAACGTGAAAACATAATGTAAGATGAATAAATAGTTTAATGATTAATTTTAATTTAAAACCATAGATATAAAATCATCCTGGATGACCAAACGTGGTGCGTAACACAATTAAAGTTTATGCAGGGGCGTATAACGCAGCTGAAACGTAGAACGTAGCAACGAGTGGGTGTACAGAGAAAGGGACATGTTGAAAGCAATCGTAAGTTGTACGTTGTATAACTATCGGTTGAATACTTGAATACTTGTTGAAACCTTGAATTACTGGAAGTTGAACCCTCCACAGCGGATGGTAGACTAGATAGCTTACATCTTGAAGTACGCAGAAAGTTAAATATAGTAATAATTGCCTCAAAATTCACTCACTAATATATTTATATGAAACTAACATTATATGATGTGAAATGGGAAACGTCCCGAAGGCTAACGTCGCCCGAAAAACAGGAGTGACGCGAAGGCACGTCATCATTCTTCAGCTGGGGCGTCGTAAAAGGAGGGGGGGGGGGACACGCCCCCCCCCAAAAAAAAATTAGTAGTTTTTAATATTGTTTAAGATTAAGATTTCCTTCAGCTGTATATTAAATATTTCGATGCAGAAACTCTTTAAATAGCAGCATTTTGCACCTTAAAATATCAAATTTCCCGGTGGAGGACTCCTACACACTCCTTTATTACGTAGGTTATATGTGCACTTTCTCTACCAGTGACGTCCCCCCCCCCTCCCCCAAAAATCAAATGCTTACGACGCCGATGTTCAGAAAAGGTTTTCACAATGCGGCAAAGGTGACGCGGTACAGCTAGCGCGGTGATGCTAATTAATTCACTATGCGGACGACAGAAGGCGCGCAGATGTCCAAAGAGCGGCTTAAGGGTGTTCAGGTGGTAAAAATTCATAATTTTATATTTGCTTGGCATATTGTTAGTTTTATAGACGTTATTTGTGACTACATTTTACAATTGTAGAAATTTTTTAGCTCTCATAGTTTTCCCATAGCGACATGTCAAAGTCACAATTTGCAAGTTACAGGAACATAGATACTACGAAAACCAAGTGGCTTGCTCGAATGAAATAATTTACACTGAAATTAGATACAATGGGCACGGTGCTAAAAGATTTTAAAACACAGAATGTAATTCCTTTGTACTATTTAAAAAAATCCTAAAATGACGAAAATTTACCTCATTTATGGCAATTTTTAAAAAAGACAAAATGTCTTTGTTGAGTGTTTTTAAATCGTTTAGCACAGTGCCCATTACATCTAATTTCAGTGTAAATTATTTTATTCGAGCAAGCCACTTGGTTTTCGTTGTATCTATGTTCCTGTAACTTGCAAATTGTGACTTTGACATGTCGCTATGGGAAAACTATGAGAGCTAAAAAATTTCTACAATTGTAAAATGTAGTCACAAGTAACGTCTATAAAACTAGCACTATGCCAAGAAAATATAAAATTATGAATTTTTACCACCTGAACACCCTTAAGAAAATACTCCGTGCGCACTGCGCAGTGACGCAGCATGCGGCGGGACAAAGCATCATACGATGACGCAAAGGTGACTTTTTTTACGTCTGCAGCCGAGCTAAACTGCGGGCTTGCACGAATTGCGCTCACATAAGGACGCGCATGGTGGGTGGTCTCTACCACTGTGAGAAACGTGCCTGCAAGCTCGTCCGGTATTTCCTGTGGATAGTATTACAAGATACTGGTCGCGGTGACGAGCTACACCACGAAGCAGCCTGTGGTCGCTTTGCCTGGACTAGTCGACGTATCAATAACAATTAGTCTGCTAACAGAGAATAACTGCTTGAAAATTAATGATCATAGTGCCCTTCAATTGCTAATAAAGTTTAAATTCAGTTCATAAATCACTCTCATATTAAAACTAATATATTTTGTGCCAGAAAAATACAAGTAAAAAAAAGCACACCACTCACAAAACGGCACAGCGTGTAGTCTTTTAAGATTTGGGAAATTTAAAAGTCAACATGCTTTTTAAGTACGAAAAAAATTATTGGTAACTAATTTCGTAACTTTATTTAATCTAGAATGAATACAGATTTGCCACAATTTAAAAATGAGTAAAATAATAACATTAATAATTGAAATACTATTTACATACAACAAAAATATGCAATTGGCTGCATAAGCCTTTATATAATTTATATAATAATTGAGTCGATAAACGATTGAAAACATTATTGACCTCCTAACGCTATACATGTTGGTTTAACAGTTGCATATGAAGTTATTAAAAAGACCTTTAATGACAAATGTAAAATCCTTCACGGCAAATCTCTTTAATTAGAGACTTCAGTGTCAGATATATACTCTAAGGACGTTAAAGAGAGGCAATTTACAGACGTTTTCTATAAAATCATATTAGTATTCTTATAAGTTTATTCTCTTCGATGAGTTATCAGACAACTAGTTATTCCTCGATGGCGATGCCAGAGTAGGTCTGGATCCAATGGAGATAACTGGTGATCCTTACAAAGGCAGTGGGCGTCCCAGCTGGACAGTTCTTCTTGCCAAAGGATACGATGCCTATGAGTGTGTACAGGCCGTCGTCCTCTGTGATGACCAGAGATCCTCCACTATCACCCTGCAACACAAGATTACATATAGCTCAGTTTATTTATATTCAGGCAGAGCTTCACAACCACCGAAAACTTACATCATTCTTAACGGCTCTGTCTAAAAAAAGCCACGGAATTTTCAATTGCAATCAGCGTTGGAAGAAGAAAAAACTTCTCAAAATTAACCCTGAAAGATAATTATTTCAAGCAGAATGTGCGCTACACAAAATTTCCGGACGAGTGCTGCTATACGAGAACTATCCCTTAAAATTGTGATTTCTCAAGATGTAATTTCAAAATTTTAATTTCACAAAAAGCACGAGAAAAAGTCCTTTAAAACCTCGGTATCATAATATTTCTGAAGGAATTTTACTCAGAATTTGTTTTATTTGTAATTTTTATTTAACATCAATTTACCATTTAACATACAATGTACATAGGCATATATTCAGTACTAAACACAAAGAGTTAACCTGCATGTACTTCAGTATGACTAGATACAATCGTACACAGAAAAACAAGTTTAAGTTTTAAGAAAATTAGGATTTGGTTTAACTTTCGTTTAGTACTAATACTGTGTAAAATGTTTGGCCAATCAGAAGCCCTGAATCAATACTACGTTGTCGTACGAGAGCCTAAATTCGCAGAGAATAAAGAAGTTGTGCTGTACCTGGTCACATATTTAATTACGAAGAAAAAAACCGTTACAGTATTTCGAAGTCACATAATTATTATAGTACAACAATAATAATTCTGTAAAAAAATCTTCGGGTGCATTTAAACATGCTATAATATTATTCATAAATGTGCACATTACGTTTTATTTATTTTTCTACGTGTCACTAGCAGTATCAACCCAAATAATAACAACCAACTTTATGCCTCTTATTACTAAGCTTATAACCACTGTAATAAGCGTTCGGCGCTTGTGCTTGTATTTACGATATTATAATCACAATAACTATGTATATGTTAACTTAATGCCCATTGCAGCCTTCACCTAACGCTAGCTAGGCAGAGATGTTTACTCATACTACTCGATTAAGTAAATCGTATTGCACTATGTCACATATATAATTTTGTATGGATATACCAAGAAAGTTTGATACTTGTATGGTAGACTTCTTTTATATGTAGTAATTTTATTCGTAGTGTGACATAAGCGGCATATATTTATTGTTTTATTATAGATACGAAGAGGTTGAGATTTCAGTAATGAGAACCGAACTGAGTATGTGGGAAGGAATATGTTGGTGTGGTGCAGATCAGTTTGCGAGCTGTGTCAGAAGTTTAGCGACTTGTTTGGAGGGATCCACAAGAGTATGTGACTCTTCGACGAATCTACGCCAAGCTGGTCGGTGTAGGATATGTCAGAAGTAGGTGTGTGGGTGAGAGAGAACTGTGCGTGTTGAGGACAACATTATGCTATATCACAGAGTCCTCGCAAGTCAGCCAGACGTCCGTCTTTATCGGTGACGAAGCCTGCAGAGTTTTGGCCATGCGGTGTCAAGAGATGACTGCACACAACTTCGAGTCGTGAGGAACCAGTATAGACTGGCAGACTCTCGAACCAGTAGAGTACAACAGAATTCTCCAGTAATAGATTTTGGTCTTCGTAACACACCTCCATTTAGAATGACCAACACACAGGTTAATTAATACTATGCGCTCAAAGTGTATAGTCGGATTCTAACAGAGTTTGCATTGGAACACGACCTCATTTCACCTCTGGTCACTAGAGGTAGACAGACATATAATGCACCACGGATAGCGTTCCAGTAATGTTTCAAATTACACGTTATGATCCAATTTTTTGATGAATCTTCATTTATCGTCTCTAGTAAGGTTAAGAATCATGTGCACGTCATGTAGGCCACGAGATCGTGTACGCGATTCATCAAAAGTGTACACCTACTCTGTTATCTCTAAATTAGACACTGTGTGGGCCCATTATTCTTCACGGCATTGCCGTTTACGGTGCAAAGTAACTCGCTGCGCTGTGAGGTTGTGAGGTGAGGTGAGAGAGTTTTTTTTCGGCCATTTAACAACGAGGTCTTAAGAGCCGATGAGGGTAAAGTGAGGCGAACGGACAACACAACATCCATGCCCGAGATAGGATTCGAACCCAGAACCTCTCGCACCGTAGGTTCGCGCCTAACCCTCTACACTATCGGAGGCCGGCTTCGGTACGTTGTGCATGCACTTCCACGGAATAGAACAGCCCACTTATCATCTTGCACTCAGGTTAGTTCCAACACGACAGCGCATTTGTGCGCTACGGTCAGGTGGTGCGCAGGTACCTGGGTAATACATCTGGGTACAGATTGATTGGAAGAGCTAGGGGTTTACTATGTTCACTATGCTCTCCTGAATTAGAAAATATTGGTTTGTTTCTAATTCTAAAATCCCATTGCAACAAACATTTAAAAATCTCACGGTCTCCTGAAATCACGCCGCGTCACTTTAGGCTATGTGCACTGTGAAGTAACGTACTTATGCTACGACACTGAGAGTCCTGCACCACTTTGCTAAACGAATCATATATGTAATTACATATATTCCCGTTCCTGTGTGGTACCCAGTCATTCAGAAAATTCAACGGATGCATATGAGTACTGAGAAATATGGCTTTTAGACTGAAGGTGTTTACTGAGGGACGTCAACTTTACAACGTAAGTGGTAACATTTTATTTGGACCAAATGACTATGTGTGTGTGTATATAAATGTATATATATATATATGAATATATAAATTAACGGAATAATTCCATTACCTTGCGAGGAATACAACCTATTAATTAATTTTGATGCAAAAACTTGGAACACTTTATCAAAAACTACCAAGGGCAATATAAACATGACAGATTTGTTGGACATACGCCATTTGGGCGAACATTGCCGTATTGCAGAAACCCCACAATAAAACAAAAAACTAAAGCGAAGGAAGACAAGTAAGTTAGCTGTTGTCAAGAGACACAAAACATACAGATAATTCCTAAAAGGAATGTAGTCACATCCTAGAAGACGACACAAGGACAAAAACTGATTAAAAACAACACAAAATTAATTCCTAAGGGGAAAATAGTCGACTGGAGAAAGACGGTACAAAGAAAACAACAAAAGATAGACGAAAAAATAATAAAAAACAACAAAAATGGGGTGTGTATAAATGGCACCAAATGGACACACAAATAACGAGAGACACGAATGGATGTGAACAAAGGCAAGACACAACACAGACAAAAACAGACGAAAAAATTGTAGGCTTCTCAGATTGTAGGATTCGACGTTACGGGAACTGCTATGTCTTCCCGATACGTTGCATCTGTAAGTCGTCTTGAGAAGCCTACTATTCGTGTCTCTCGTTATTTGTGTTGTCGTCGTTCATCCTTTTGGTGCCTTTTCAAACACCCCATTTATGTTGGGTTTTATTATTTTTCGTCTGTCTTTGGTTTCTTTGTGTCGTATTTGTCCAGTCGACTATATTCCATTTAGGAATTAATTTTGTATTGGTTTTAATCGGTTTTTATCCTTGTGTCGTCTTCTGGGATACGGCTACATTTATTTGAGGTATTATCTGTATGTTTTGTGTCTGTTGACTGCAGCTTGTAACTTTTCTTCGTTAGCTTTTTTTTTTTATTGTGAGGTTTTCTGCAATACGGCATTATTCGCCCGCAATGGCGTATGTCCAAAATATCTGTCATGTTTGTACTACGAACCCATTGCAAGAATCGTTCAAATATCTTACCAAGTGTAATAACACACTTTTCTGCGCCTGATACGTAGCTCCATTAGACGTACATGCGTGTAAACGTACATTGCAAACGCACTGCGATGAAATAAGCAATACTCACGATGCACGGATTCCTGCCATCTCCCCCGCTGCTGCAGATGTTGGAGTCCAAGAGGTGCAGTGGAAAGGTTTGCACGCATTCTTCGTTGGCGATGATTTTCACCTGCGCGAACTGCAGAGTTGGGCTTTTCGTTTCGTTATCTATGCACAATCAGTACCTTCGACATTAGACAGCGAAGACAGCCAACTCTTGAGTTTTCACAAGTGCCAGATTTTGATATTTTTCTTCCAAGAAATATTTTATGCAAACATTATAAAATTAACAAATGGCGTATTTACTCGAGATTAAGTACAAGCGCAAATAACAAAACTAATTTGTTTTTTAAGTATGTTTTATACTTATTTAATATACCTATAGTAGGAGCCACAACGAGTTAGGTTTTGTCAGCAAGACACTTAACATTTTCCAGAACATTGCTCAATCAAATAATTTTAAGAAAATCACGATCAATTAGAAATCCTTCGACTCATGAGAAATAATTTAATAATTCTATTTTCGAATGTTTTATTTTTTAAATTGGGCTTAGTTAAAAGTGTAAAATGTCCTTTTCCAAGTGTAAACACAATTTTTATAGAACTTTCCGTTGCTTGTCGGAAGTACTAATTTTTTTTTCAGTGTAAGCCACTCAATACGATAGTTTCAGTAAATTAATTAAAAAATGATTGAAACTGGATAATTATTTAGTTTACTTAGGTAAACTAAATAATTATCCAGTTTCAATCATTTCTAAAAGAAATTTTTTTCTCTAACAGTTTGGGAAATAATGCCCTAGTAAACAATAACGAAAATTACTCATCATTACTTAAAATTTAATCACTATTCTGTACTTAATGTAAATAAAATATTGTCAGAAGGCAGTCAACATGGAGAATTACGTGGTAAATTAAAATTTTAAATTTAGAACAATACTATTTTAATTTTTTAATTTGTTATATTTATGACTTCAGTAAGGATACTTATTGCACGAAAAGTGACGAGGCTTACCGCTGCTAAGCCTACCAAATCCAGTGACTGTAGCAACCACGCTGGAGAAAGTCTGCGAGGTCTGAGAGTATCTCGGAAGTCTCACCGGAGAAATCAAGTCTATACAGTATGAAAACAAAACTGTATTTAGACCAATTTACAGAGTGCCTGTAAAATATGAGGGACTACATTTGAAAGGTTATTCGTGAGGTATATAAATGAAGAGAAAATATACATTTTTGTAACGTAGTAAACCGTCATACTATTTTGAAGAAATTCGTGTTACAGAAAAAAAATTAGAAATCATACTGTTATCTCGTTCTGCCCGATCAGATATCTAACTCTATGGATCTGGTGTGTGGTATGTGTATAGGTCACAGCTTTACAGATTTGAGACAGATAATAATGAAAATGTTTTTTTGTACGCAGCATAATAAATGTTTTCGTGGAAAAATCAAATGTTGAAGCTTTGGGTTTTATACCCTGGATTGAAGGCCGTGAAGAAAAACAATACTAATGATTAGCCTATTGAATTTTAATATACGTATACATCTTATTGAGGTGAGAAATGTTGTTCTTCTTAATAAGGGTGGTTGTGTAGAAGAGCTATTATTGTCAACTATATAGGACTAATTATAGGCCGTTCACGATAAACTGAACACTTTTAAAGACCATCTTGTCTGGAATAATAATTAAAAAATATTCTTAATTATTAACTTTTGAGTAAGGTACAACCTATAAGCTTTAATTGTTAAGTAGGTTGCTTTATTTCCATTAAAATGTGACAGGAAACTAAAAATAATTTGAAAAGAAAAATGTAACTAAGGTTTCAAAAATGCTCAATTTATCCGGAACCATTTATACAATATTTTACACAAATCAGTGCTAAATTTGGAGATCAATATTTATTTTATACTTTATTTGCAACAAGCAATTTTGAAAATTATATACAGATGAGTGATGTTACGGCGAAAGCGTTATAAAAAGTTTGAAGTTTTCTGTACATGAAAGTTCACTACAATATGAACCTCTGGTCCAACTCAGAATCTTAATACAACAGTTGTCATTACTTAGCTACCAATACTACTTCTTTGTTTAAAGGAACATTCTCACTTTCTAGCTCATAGTTTAATGCACACATTACTTCACGTATTATTTAACGGAAGACATATTTGAACTACGTTTTACTCAGAAATAATTTACAAATGTTTGTCAACGTGTTTCATAAACACGCTACACACCTGCGCAGACTCGTAGTCATTACTGTTCACGTTGCTACAAAACGACTGGCCTTCAATCTACAGTTCAACGTACAGAGATGTATGAAAATAAAAAGAAAATGACACAAACTTCTAAAGGTACAGAACACCAATTAATGTACAGTATTTGCACAGATTCTAATTATTAAACATTTGATTGTATTGTATAATACAATACGACCATTCTTCCAGCGCATTTCCTTGATCTTACCGGATTGATTTGAAAAAAAAAAAATCAACTACTTTTGAGAACAAAAACTCATCTAAACATCTATTTTTCTTTGTAAAATAAGAAAAGGTTTCATACAATTTTCTTGCATACCTTTTAAAATGTGCTTTTTTTTACAGATAAAATAATGCACCATGAACACTGTCTCTGAATGTTTAAGAATTTTTGATAATATGGAATGACTTACCTAGGTAAATAATATTTCAATCTAAAATTACTCTCATTCAAGGAGTGAAATATATCATGGAACAAATTCGTACGATTTATTACAAAGCAAAACACAAATGAAAACAATAATTTTTCACATCAGTGCTGACTGAAAAAAAAATCCGTGGGAAGTTTCTAAAGATTTTCCTTGTAAAATTACAAACAGTTTTTCAGTGAGCGCATCTCAAGAAACATACGTACTAATTTCGACAGGTTACTCGTGAGAATAAAATAAGACAAAAGGTAAATGTAACGTATGGTACGACTCAAAACCTCAACCCAACACATTGCCAGGTTGTAATTATAACCGAAGGTGTTAGAGGCTACTCACCAGTGAATGTGACAGGGGTCGGGAGACTGATTATAGCGATGTCGTTCCGCATGAACTCATCGTCATAGTCAGAGTGCATGATCCAATATCGTGACACTTGGGTCACAACTCCCTCCTGAGACTCCAGCAAGCTGGTCACACCCAGGTTCACCGTGTACGAGGCGTGTCTGTAATACAAGATTTATTACAGTTCATTCTCTTCTTATGAAACCTGGTAACATTTCTTGATTGAGACCTGGTATGGCCCTGGGGTTGAGCGCGAACAATTACCAGTTGTTATTATCTGCAACTTCACATAGACGGCTCTCGATCAAGTAAGCACTTCTTAATGTTTTCTTTCAGCTATTTTAAATTATCATGAAACTAAAAAAAAAAAAAAAAAAAAAAAAAAAAAAAAAAAAAAAAAAACAGTGTAAACGTATTCTTACCCTGTAAACTAATCATCTTTGGCTCCAATGAAATATAGTATTCGGTTATTACGAATGTTGAGTAGGTCTCAGCCTATATCATTAACCTCTTTCAATCCTAGAGCCCTTAGAAACATTCTTGAATACCTTTAGCAGAAACGAACCAATTAAATACTTTTTAAATTCACGGTCAATTTCTTTCAATTAGAATAATCATTGGAAATTAGTTACTCAATCTGATATTCGCGACATAACATAACAAACATGGAAGAAAAAACATATTTGTACTTACGTTTTGACTGTCCATTTTTAACCACCATGGGAACACTTACGTTACAGTTATGAACATTTCTGAAGTCACAATTTCAGGTTAAATAATTATTGTGACATAATTAAATCTTATATATCGCGTTCTACATTAACAATATTTTTGCAAAGAATTTAGCGAGTAGGCTACATTACGTAACATGTATTGGTACACATACATTTTCATATATGGTAGGTAAGTGGGCTTTACGTCTCGTCGACAACGAGGGCGTCAGAGACGGCGACACACAGGCTTTATACATCGTCGACAGTTAGGTCAACAGAGAAGGCGAAACATTACTGGGTACAATGACAGAATCTGGAAGAGGAATCGGCCATGGTCTTTGTTAAAGAACCATCCCAGGATTAACCTGGAGCGATTTAAAGAAACCGTGGAAAACCGAAATCAGGATGGCCGGAGCCGGGGTTCAAACCTGGTTCCTCCCAATTTCTAGTCAAACGTGTCACCATTGTGCCACTTCGCTCAGACATTTTCAAGTAAACCCACACACAGATCCTATACGCCTATACCTACACTTGAGAGAAACGTTACTGCATTAGTCTACCTTTACTACGTAAGTAAGATAACGATGTTTTGATTTGTGATAATATTTGTGGATGTTGACGACCCATCACAATAAGGCGTGTGAGGTTACACTGATTCATTGAAAAATAAATGAAAAAAAAATTTCAAATTCTTAGATTAAATGAGCTAAATTTTAGAAATTAATAATGAAATGTATAGTTTCCACAACATAGCTAAATTTTTGATGTCTTACTTACTGGAAAATATTTGAGACGCAATGGTATTACGTAATTAGCTCTATTAACATTTCCTGATAAACGTATGTTGTGAAGAAATCACGTGAAATGCAAGTATCTCAGAAGTTTCATAGCAGTCAGTGGGGCAGAAATGAAGTAAAAAAATTACAAAGAGACGCTATAACAAAACAATGGAGTAGGATAAAGAATTCTTGTAAATATTTGTAAATAGATTTTTTTTTTAAATTTAATGTTACGAACAAGAAGCTGATATAGCTAAACAGTTGAAGCCTGCTTCCTGGGCATCGTGTCAGTAGGGCCAGAAAAGAAGCTATCAATGTACAGTAATTTGAGGTAACTTTTTACCATTTTAGGGGTAACTTTTTTCCAAACTAAAAAAAAAAAAATACGAAATGGTTTTGTGACTTTCAACAATTATGAACAATTCTCGATTAACAAGTTTATTCATAAAGATCTCGGTATTACTGAAATTTCCGATTCTTCACATGCAATTAAGCTATACTGATGGTACGAAGTTGCCATGCCCGGTACAAAACTATCCCAAGTGACTGCTTACAAATTACTTAAAGCAAGGAGCTATTTTAGGGACAATTGTCTACTACTGTATGAAGGAGAATATGGAAGGAAAAGATTTGAACTGCGTTTAACATCGTGGTCTTAAGCAGTGGTCGAGTACGATGTTAGGTGGACGTAATGCAACAGCGGAAGTGGAAGGGGCTGAATAAACGAAGTGCTTCGACGGTAAAGGTAAGATAGGTCAGTTCTTAAGACGGCCGCCTGGCTTGCACTCGAACTGCGTGCAGCGTGTCCGGAGTTACGTTATATCTCAGAGACCAGTAAAAGTACGCCTACGAAGCTTATCTACTAAAAGTAAACAAACACACTTCACACTACTTTGGAATGTGACTTTTAAAATATTGGAAGCATTAATTTACTACCCTCAAACTTGGCTAAAATCGGCTTTTTCACGTGGTTGTTTCTCAATATATATATAACGGATTTGTTGGAAATTGAGGCCTACAAGTACATTGGACATTGCTACACTGACTTGTTCAACAAAATTACAGGGTCCCACAGTAAAAACGTTATGGCGGGAACACTGCGCGCGCAATTACAACTCTGGGCGTAGAGGCGATATCACAATACATGTGCCGGCTGACGTCGCTCGTAGCACCTCGTCGATTTTCGCCTTACACACACAATCATACCCTTCACCAGGCGGCAGCCTTAACATCGAGATCTTAAGCGCTCGTGAGGGGGGGGGGGCATAGGTGAGTATGGAGCGGCGCTGGAATGAAGGGTATAGCGAAAAGGGAGATCCCCGAGAAAACCCGCCGACCAACGGCATCGTTCGGCACGATTCCTACATGTGAAAATCAGGGTGCCGACTCCGCCGGGAATCAAACCCGGATCGCCTTGGTGGGAGGCAGGAGCATTCGGCCACCGCGACTCCCAGAGTACCTCGAGAAAACCTGCCGATCAACGGCATCGTCCGCCACTTTTCCCACATTCATTTAGGCGACGTGCACCACGCATCCTGAGATGAAGTTGGTTGCTGTCAAAACAGTACATAAGGAAAAATCCGTCGACTAAAAACCTTACGCCCATAGAGGAAGTGGATTTTTGCTGAAGTTCCGGGTGCCATGTTTGCATTCAGTACACACATCATCTACCTGTATCTGCGATGGGCTGTTGTTTGTGTTGTGGTCGGATTCCATACACCTCGTAGAGTGGTTCTTAATAGCATTTTGTTCTTTACACACTATCTTATAAAACGACTTTCCGCGGAACACAAACATGCGGATTAGCAAAAATGCTAGAGATTAACGTACGAGTTGCCCAACAATGTATGCAGAGCTTACCTTCGCCACAACAATTTTATTCATTTTCTGACAAATCCTGACGTTTATTGTATTAAACCATATTAATGTGTTGTGCTTAATACTATCCTCTTTTTATACTTTAAAGAATATATGGAGTGAAATAATTTTAATTACTGTCACTTGCAATTTCACGAAGTCTCGGGAGTTCCACGGTACACGGAGCTGAACTAATGGCACAAACGATGAGAATCAGTGACGTAGAATGAGAGACTTTGGAGTTGCCCTCGAACTCCTGGATGTCGTGTTAGTGTGTTGAGGATTAGTCATACCTTACACCAAAAAATTGCAGTAGGCTTTAACTTAAAGACAATGACTCGAATATTACCAAGAGCCAGAATATGAGATAAAATTTGATTTAACCACTGCATCAAAATTTTGTTAAAATGTATTTGTAATCCCTTTTTAAACATGAGCATTTTGTAACTATGTAATAAGCTGAAGAACATTTACAGTTATTTATACATAGTGATTTCCAACGAAAGCATGACATTCAGCCCAACAATATACACTGAAAAAAAAACGGTTTTGTGGTGACTGCAAAACACTTTGTCAATATGGACCTCACCAAATTTTTTTGTAGTGACTACTAAAATTTTTTGCTTTCCCCAATAATGTTTTGCAGTGATAACCAAAAAATTATGTAACCAGTGCAAAAATATTTGGTGAGGTCCATATTGACAAAGTGTTTTGCAGTCACCACAAAACCGTTTTTAAGTGTAGAGACTATTAATAAAATTACCGTACAAAAATTCTCATTACCATGTTGGTAAGAAAATATAAAACCACTTGCTTTCGTTCTTCTTGTGTATTGTCATATAATATCATTCTTTTTAAAACGTTTTGTCTGTTTCTTTGTGAAGCTTAAATAAATTAAAACAGTAAATTTTACGAAGCAATGTATAACATTACATTAACTTATTAAACATGTGTATTAGCATTAGTGAACTTACTCTTGAACTTATCCAGACCTTCAATCCAATCTTAAGTGATACACGACTCGTTTCGGCGTGCGAAGCTCATACATAGATAAATATTTGGGCTTAATACCTCGTCGACATCAAGGTAACAGAACCACTTGTGGACATAAAACAGTGGTGGAATCGGTCATGGACGTTAGTTGTGAACCATCCCGACACTTGCCTGAAGTGGTGATTTCGGGAAACAATGAGAAAGCGAAATCAGGAGAGTAGGAGCCGAAATAGAATCCCAGTCCTCTCGAACGTCAGTTTAACGTGCTATCACTTTGCCCGGTACACAGCACAGAGATAATATGCAGGCAACGTACTTGGAGACACAATGGCCGGCCGTCAGTACCCAGGTGCTGGAGATGAGAGATCCTCCACAGATGTTGCTGCTGTCCATGACGATGTGGGCGTGCCAAGGGAACTGACCTCGTGCAGCAGTATCTCCGTTAGTGATGCGGCTCTGGTAGTCATCACTCGTCCTGCCTGCTCCAGCTACACACACATACATACGTTCGCCAATCAGATACATGGTAATTACAACTGGCACTCAGAATGCAGCAGGGCGGGACCATGAGTTACGTACTGGAAAATATCAGGACATGACGTTCTGATATTATTGAAGAGTTCTGGCAACAGTCACAATACTGAAGAGGAGGACTGGCAACGTAAATGAAAACTATAAAAACAGCTCTCTTTGGTAAAGAATTATCTACTGGGAGCTCTGATGCCAATGGTTCGAAATATGAACTATATTTTGCTTCGTGTAACAATTATAGTTTTTTTTTTACATTTGTGCCTGTACTACTGTTTATAGTTATTTCCTCAAGAAATAGTTGTTTCCCTAGCTCCACCGCAGACAATTTGGGGACCTGAATTCCAAACCATGTTAACTCCAAAATTTAAGAAATAGCAATAAAAGGTAATATCTTCATCGTGTGCATTTATATAAATCTAAAACGTGTTACTGATCAAAATACAATAATATTACTGTAGTCAGTAACATCTTTCAGATAGCAATAAAAGCATACGATAAATGTATAATATTTTTTGCTAAGTCTTACATTTTGGAGTTAGCATGGTTTAGAATTCAGGTCCCCATTTATACTCAAACAAACTCATCTGTCAAACAATCGAATGCATCGAAACATAAATATTCTGTCCAATGGACAAAGTTGTTCACGTGAAAACCTTCAGGACTATGAAAAATAAAAGTTCTTACGTAAGGCAGACCATGTATTCAGTAGAAGGCTGTTAATAAGAGTAGTAACTGAGAGACCTATATTCTTAGGGAAATTTAAGACTTCAATATAATTCATTAGGAACTTACTTGAATGGGGTTCAATTGTAACCGCTGATCTCATTGGCCGAGACGTAAACAGGCCGACGCATTAGGGAATAAGTTGACAATATTTTGAATCAGGCTACTAAATATAATGCCAATTTTCCACTGTCTTGTTGCTCAGAATTATTTCAACGGTATCCTACAACAAAAGCTATTAATTTGCGTATATAATACAGGCTGTCACGGCCGGAGTGTGTTAATTCGGTGTCGTTGAAACTCGTAACAGTGCGTAAACAATAAATGACCGTTTATTTTTTTTTTATCAAAACAGATATAATTAATTTTACTTTACAGGTTTTATATTCACCTTACGAACGATAAAAAAAATTAATTATTTATTTTTGTAATATTTTTGTATGTTATCATAAATTCATATAATAACGCGTTTTTTCCTATCTAGCCATATTCACACACACACACACACGTATGTATAAAATTGTTTGCAAGGAAAACACGAAAACAAATATATCTTACTGTTTGTAATTAACAAAAGCTTTACTTTCCAAAACGTTATTCAACAATGAATGGTCATTCACATTACTTTTATGGAAAAACAAGATCAGTTTTGAGAATAGTGTTTATACTCGTGAGAATAATGAGCTAACTGAAAATACAGAACCATGGAAAACAGTTAATTTTAGAAATTTTATTTTGATTTTAGAATTATTTAACTACATTTAACTGTACAGCTTGCTGTGATAAAAAGTCGGTTTGGTTAAGGGTTCTGCGTGCCTAGATTGTAGAAACATAAAGTTAGAAAAAGCACTACTGTTAAGGGCGCTGTACACACCAATTTTCAACTTCATATTTTAATTTATTCATTTGTACCAGATATTTTTTCTTATTTTAGACATAAATTTTGACTGTATTTTGCTATTATGATTTTTTTATCTCTCATAGTTTTTGCGTAATGACTTGTAAACATGAAAATGTGCAGTTTACTGTTTTATGCATGCCACTAAAGCCAACTGACAAACCAAACTGAAAAAAAAAATGCAGTGAATAACAATGTTATAAACTACATCTCCTATATAAAAACAAAATATTATTGTATTAAAATAAATTGCTAAAATTGGAAATTAAAATTTTAAAAATTAAAACAATTTTAAAATCATAATTTTTTGCTTTTATATAGAATGCGTTGTCCAACATCGTTATTCGCCGTATTTTTTCAGTTTGGCATATTAGTTGGTTTTAGTGGCGTGCATAAAACTGTACAATGCAAATTTGACAATTACAAGTCATTACGCAAAAAAAAAAATTACAAGAGCAAAATTTAAGTTACAATTTACGTCTTAAACGAGAAAAAGTATCTGATACACATATAAGAATAAAAATGTGACGTTGAAATTTGGTGTACACCGCCCCCTTAAAGTAAGTTGGTTCTTGATTGACCAATTTCAAAGAAATTTTTTTTCAAATAAAAGGAATTCTACGCTAGGTTTCTATAGAAATATTGAGTTATAAATGGTTAAAATAATATTTATTTTATGTTAACGAAATTTTAGTTTCGGAATTACACATTTGTTACTAAACATTATAAATTTTAAAAAATTGAAAAGTTTCTCATGTAGCAATATTGTTCCAAAAATTTCACTGAGAATACTTTTTGTTTGCAAGCATTATAGTAGTATGATTATGCCGGTTCCAGCACAGGAGCCGGAGTGAGGAGCCCGAACGAGTGAGGAGCCCCTCCGCCATGTTGTGACGTCATGTCCCCGGCCGCCATGTTGGATGACCTTGACCTTGACCTTTAACCTTGACCTTGAGTGTCAAATTACCAAAATTTTCCAAAATTTCGAAAATTTCAAAAAAATTTCAAAAATTCAAAATTTTCCAAAAAATTTCAAAATTTCAAAAAATTTCGAAAAAAATATTACCACCATCTTGATTCCGGACGCCATATTGTTTCCGGTCGCCATCTTGGTGTTTCT
>PNEQ01036148.1:23674-47110 GCA_003012365.1 Medauroidea extradentata | reverse complement strand
CACTATTGGGTTATATTATTACTGTTAGTGCACTTTATCTTCACTATTGCGTTATATTATTACTGTTCGTGCACTTTATCATTACTATTGGGTTATATTATTACTGTTAGTGCACTTTATCTTCAATATTGGGTTATATTATTACTGTAAGTGCTCTTTATCCTCACTATTGGTTTATATTATTTCTGTTAGTGCACTTTATCTTCACTATTGGGTTATATTGTTACTGTTAGTGCACTTTATCATCACTATAGTGTTATTTTATTACTGTTAGTGCACTTTATCTTCACTATTGGGTTATATTATTACTGTTAGTGCACTTTATCTTCACTATTGTGTTATATTATTACTGTAAGTGCACTTTATCTTCACTATTGTGTTATATTATTACTGTTAGTGCACTTTATCAATACAATTGGGTTATATTATTACTGTTAGTGCACTTTATCATCACTATTGGGTTATATTATTACTGTTAGTGCACTTTATCTTCATCATTGGGTTATATTATTACTGTTAGGTCACTTTATCTTCACTATTGTGTTATATTATTACTGTTAGTGTACTTTATCCTCACTATTGGGTTATTTTATTACTGTTAGTGCACTTTATCATCACTATTGGGTTATATTATTACTGTTAGTGCACTTTATCTTCACTATTGGGTTATATTATTACTGTTAGTGTACTATATCGTCTTTATTGGGTTATAATATTACTGTTAGTGCACTTTATCTTCACTATTGGGTTATATTATTACGGTTAGTGCACTTTATCTTCACTATTGGGTTATATTATTACTGTAAGTGCACTTTATCATCACTATTGCGTTATATTATTACTGTTAGTGCACTTTATCTTCAATATTGGGTTATATTATTACTGTTAGTGCTCTTTATCTTCACTGTTGGTTTATATTATTACTGTTAGTGCACTTTATCTTCACTATTGGGTTATATTATTATTGTTAGTGCACTTTATCTTCACTATTGGGTTATATTATTACTGTGAGTGCACTTTGTCTTCACTATGGGTTTATATTATTACTGTTAGATCCTTTTATCATCACTATTGCGTATATTATTATTGGTAGAGACTTTTATTATCGCTATTGTGTTATATTATTACTGTTAGTGCACTTAATCTTCAATATTGGGTTATATTATTACTGTTGGTGCTCTTTATCTTCACTATTGGTTTATATTATTAAAGTCCAGTGCATTGGTTTAATTCAAAGTGTACGTAATATTACATTTTTATTGCACACTACTTCACTCCAGGAGTAATATTGCAAGTTAAAGTAATCCCATGAAAAGTCAGCATTTTAATACACACGATAAAATCACCTTTATAACATTCTGTACCACCGACCGACTGGGAGTTATTTAAGGTAAATAATTTTAGTTAGCTTATTAATTGATACCTTCAATAAGTCGAGCACTGTTTATCCGTCATGGAAATGTTATTAACTTAATTGCTTAAACCTGTATGACACGCGAGTATAGTTGTGCTGAAAACGGGAATATGACGAAGAAATTCCCCGTGTATTTACGGCACGTATAGGGAACATGCCAACTTTGTATGGGAATGATACTATATTGAAGACATTCTATACCACCTATAGGCTAAGCACTTCCATTTCATGTACAGGAAATATACCAAACGTCTTTGTACTATGTATCTTAGCTACAACTAACCGAGCTGACAATCCCAGTTTATAACTGTGTATTGTGATACATTGCGCAACATTAATTGAGTATTAGCTGAATATGGTCACAGATTGGAATAAACACTTCAGTTAGCATGATGTATTGATATGATCTAATCACGTATTCGATTGTAGTCTAATATCTGATGTAAATTCGTTTAATCAATAACTGTCAAGAATATTTTCTTGACCGCACCTACGTCTTAAAGAGCTGTAAGATAGAGGTTTGTATCTAGAGTGCTGATAAAATAAACATTTTATCGCAAATTCTTAGGTACGTTAATTGAGAAGTGGAAATGTAAAAAGTTTACAGGGTAATCGTACAACTTGCAGCACTATATTAAATCTCGTCGCTTGTGTTGTACAAGTGTGAAGTCTGCCAGAGTTGTACGATGAAGACTATGCCTGGCTGGTGCCAGCTACTTGTGTTGCTTCTCGTGCTGGTTACCCAGCATGCAACGCCGCTGCCAGACAAGCAACCCACGTGCGGGTTTGCGGTGAGCAACACATGTTTACAACGGTCTGGATGTTCATCACAAACATACCACCGTATATGTCGATAGTTTGCTTTCTAAGGACGCTAGAGTGGCGAAAACACACATTTTGTTACGGAAAAGAAAAAAATTGTTTAAGGGTGTTCAAGTGGGCAAAAATTACAATTTTATATTTGTATGAGATATTGTAAGTTTTATAGCAGTTACTTGGGAGTTCATTTTCCTCTTGCAAAAAAAAAACCCTTAGTTAAGCTAGTTTTCTTACAATGACATTTCAAAATAAAAAATTGCATATTTTTACTCCATATAAAAATTGAAAGTCAGTACAAATTATGAAATGGAAAAAAAATCACAAAAACTACATGTCACAGTTTACGGCTTGAAGCATATAAATACCCATCAGAAATTTTTAAAAATTTGCTAATTATTTGTTACTTTTTGCATTTTTTTAATACAAAAATATTTTATAATGTTTTTTTTTTTAATGCTTCAAGTCGCAGACCGTGAATTTTACCATTTCATTATGTTTACTGGTTTTCAAGATCTGTATGAAGTAAAAATATGTAAATTTTGACTTTGAAATGCCTATATGGGAAAACTGGCTGAGTTTTTTTCGTAAGATATAAATAAACTCTCTAGTAATGTCTAAAAAAACAACTCTATTTTATACAAAAAAAATTATTATTTCCTACTTGACCGCCCTTATATATGGATATACCACTGCAAAGTAAATTTGTTATCATCATAATCATCATCATTAGTGATCTTCCACAGGCAGGTTTTCACACGACTAAGAGTAAAGAGAGTAAATATAGGACATCGTAGACATTTCGGCCACGTGACGACAGAACATACTTAAGAAATCCTCTAACTACATCAAGTTTGACGCGAGAGTAGTCGATACCTTTGCAACGAAGACATTTTTTTAAAAGTATAAAGCTATAGTAACACGAGTTGTGTTGTCATTGAAGTACTTCAACAGTACTCTTAACACGGAAGTTCAAGGTAGTTTTTCAAGAAAAGCTTTATATTTGAAGAATTGCTTTGCTTGTTACCAAGAAAATTATATTGTCATAAAAAATTAAAGTAAGTTAATATAAGGCCGAAAAAGTAGGTTTTTTTTAATGTTTTTCCATGCTACAAAGCAAAATTACTTTACAGTTACGTAAATGTCGCAAATACAGTTTGTTGTTGAAAATATAAGGTTTTTACGCCGATGATCGTGGAGTGACTAAGGCAGTTAAAATTAAATCTAAAACAAGCAGTCAGGACATACTGGGGAGGGGGGGAGGGTTCTAATGTGTATCGCAAGTCTGTGGTCCTGTTTGGCTGGCTATTTTTACCCCCGTGAATATGTACCCTTCAGCCACAATATCTCTAGCCGTGAATATGTATCCTTCAGCCACAATATCTCTAGCCGTGAATATGTACCCTTCAGCCACAATATCTCTAGCGGCAAGATGAAATCTACTACCTGTGGCAAGGGTGTCCAAAGTTAAACCATGCAGCAAAGTCAGTTAATTTCGTGATCTGAATTGTGTCCACAGTTTCGTGGAGGCAAAAATTCTGCAGAGACTATTGCAATGTAACAAGACCTATAGCACATTTAAAGGTATTCTAAAACAATTCCTCTTAAGCCAATTGATGTAATTAAGGAAGATATTTTGTATTATTTAAGACAGTAAGTAGTAACACCGCAATCTTGGTAGTAATATCACCGCTCTAATATAAAAATCCCTTTGTATAATTTATGTTTATCTTTAAATTGTTCTTTGAAAAGTTGCCATTTTGCAGTTACGACACTAAGTTAGTTTTAAATTATATACACAAAATTGCAGTGTGCTTATTAAATACATTGGAACTATTTTCTGTCGCAGCCGTAATGTGAAATGTCCAGCCAGCCAATTATTGTCCCAGGCACAAGTGTAAATAATGAATGTTTAGGATTGGGGGGGGGGGTATGTGGTTGGATTATATTCGTGTGACTCGCCCTTATTTTACGCGGCGTGGCCAGGCCTCCGCAACTCGAAAAGAAAAAAACGTATCATTACCGATGATGACCAAAATAGGCTATGGACGGTCATAAAACTACTACAATTTAAAACACTGCTCAGTGCTAGAACAAAATATGTATAACATGTTACTAACTTAAATATATTATACAACTTACCATAGTAGTACTTATCTGTGAAAATTATTCAACATACTTCTAAATTCCGAATGTATCAATATATATTTATCTCATTGTAACAGAGTTGTTCGAATGTATTTGGGGTATTTTGTTGGATACTTTTAATACTGTTTAAGTAATGTTCCAAAACTCGCAATCTAGATTAAATTTGTGCAAGCTTTTACAAAAAGTTATTTTGAATTTCTTTCGTGTTCAATAAATTTGTCCGGCAAACGTATTTAAGTCTAAAATTAATTAAATAGAGTGACAACATCTGACACAATGTCTACCGACAGGTGACAGTGGAAAATATTAGTTCAAGAAGTTCTGTATGGTTGGCAGCAACGTATAGAACATTTTGCTTACTTTAGGAATGAATAAAATAATTAATCAGTTTTTGAACATTGATTAGCAATTGTGATCTAGTATGCTCGTCGAGTATGGATATGCGGGAAAAATTAGAAGTGAGAGACTAAGGCAGTTGTTACAAGTAAGGTCTTGAGATGATCACTGAAGCAATCGTGTTTCGTAAGGTTAAAATTTAAAAATTTTTCGTAGTTTTACACCTAATCCAAATCAAACATTGTAACCTTAAAAATTCAATTAAAGCTGGAGCATATTTAATTATTATCACATTCAGACCAAACGTTGATGACATTATATTTATTTCTAGCTATTGCTCACGACTTTACTAGGTTGTTTTTTAATTTACTGTCTCTTTGCGTCGTACAAAATTTCAGTCGAAGTACTTCAATTATCTTACGTAAGTCTTAAAAATATGTATTTGTATTACAATATATTTTTAAACACAAAGTTTAAAAAAAAATTAAATCAATTTTTTGTTCTAAGTTTTAGATGAAAACTTTTTGGCACTGCAAGTTTTTCTTGTAAGCAGTTATTTTAATACTGATAATAAAATTAAAAGTAATAAATTGCAATGCTAATTTGTAACTTTCTAAAAAAATGTTCTAAAACAAATATTTTTTGAAGATCCTGTATGGTGCATAATGATGTTATAGGTCGTTCGGGATAAAGTGAGCACTAAATACTTAACCTTTGAAAAACCATCACTAGCCGTTACTGCATATATTTGAATATTAAGGCCTCCGCCTACTGGCCGTGTGTTTGTGTGAGTGAGACAGGACGCCATGGGCATATGTCCACAATAGTATGGTACGATATTCTGTCCCATTGTAAAGAAAACATTCAAAGACATTATAAAACTTGTATTGGTTTTGGTTACACCAAATATCGTACAATATTTGGTTACACAGAAAAACAATTGTCAGATATTTGATTATGAAAAGAAAGAGTGTTGCAATTTTTTTGAAGTGACATAAAAGCCGCAGGAAAGACGACAATAATTCTGTACCTCGGAGGAATGTCCACTTTTTGTCAAAATACAATTTTCGTCGCAAACGTGACCATAGTTTAAGTAGTTTGTAGTGTCATACAACGCAAAGTCAGTGTTATGTCAAAAAAACATTGTTTTTGGGCTCTAAAACAGCTGGCTTCACCAGTTAATCACACTCCTCAAACTGCTCTTCTGAAAAACATGTTTTTTTGGTGACATTATGTGTTATGCTTCCGAGGTATAGAATTGTGAATGAATAAACTTCGGGCACATTTAAAAATTCTATAATATTATTCAAAACTGCGAAGATGAACTTTAATTAATTTTTCTACGTATCACCAACATAAACTTCTTCACAACGATGACAGCCAAATTTCTACTAATTATTACTAAGCTTATTATCATCTGGTACTTGTGGCTATGTTTATGATATTCTTATCACAATATCTATGTACGTTATAAGACAATGTTCATTGTGACCTGCGTTTTATGAACAATAGTGCAACTAGAGTACAGCCGGTTCACTTTAAAGTGAGCACTGTTATACACTTAAAACAAAAAATGCATTTATTGTGGGTATAGAAGAAACATTTTGAAGGTTGCGGAATGTTAACTCCAATTTTTTAGCAACACGAATGTCTTCGTATTTAAAATAGTAAAGACAGAAGCATAATGGCTCACAGAATATTGTAAGTGGTGCTCGGTTTAATCTGAACAGCCTATAAGGAACTATTCCTTGCCAAAATAATACCACTGAGCTTCTTAACCTGTGGTAAAATTAACGGTATTGCCGTGTAAACGTGGACTGACTTATTCTTGCAGTCGTGCCACCCGCTGAAGGAAGGACTGTTGAACGTCCACATGGTGCCGCATTCTCACGATGACCTTGGCTGGCACAAGACTGTCGACGAGTATTTCTACGGCAGTAAGTCTACACATCTATGCACACAACACTCACTGTAAGCGCACATATATATTCAGGCCGTCTTCATTACAGCGTATTAAATGAATTGATTGAGGCTCTTTCTGCTAAGAAATCTGGCTACCCAGCAAAGAAATCTGTAAAATACACACTTACATCGTTGCTAAATTTCGTTAACTATTTTATTTTCTTTGCAACAAATATATAATCTTTTGTTAACCATAAAGCTTGTCATAAAATACCTGTTACGTCCAGAGGATTTATGTACAGACATTACTGCAATAATTATTATCAAAATACTGTAATAATAACACAATTTTTTTATTGCCATTCTGTATACTTCAATCAATTTTTTTTTTTGCGGTTGTTTCATATACGTATAGTCTAAAGCATTCTGAACTCAAACCATATATATTTAAATACCTACTTGTATTGTAACTGTTCCACTTGTGGAGATCATGTTATTAGGTTAATTACATTGAGTGCGTGTTATTATGAAGTTTTTTTTATATTTTTTGAACTTAGATTATTATGTGCGTAGTAGTTGTAATAGTACCCAGTAGTAATAATAGCTAGTAGTTTACAGTAGAAGTGTTAATATTATACACTGCATATGATTTTTCTTCTTTTTGTTGTCCCAAATACGTAAATATTAGTCGTTATATCAGATTAGTATTAAGTTAATATAAAATTGTACAACTCATGTTAATGTCTTAGGCAGCAAATTTGAAAGAGTTTCCAATTTTGCAAGAGCCGTTGACTCATAGAGACCCGTAGATTTTTATTATTATTATTATTATTATTATTATTAAAATAGTAAACAAAACCTTTCCTTACCTAAGAATGTGGTTTTAGAGTATTCTTCTTAGTTCTGTTTCGAGTCATTTTTCATTCTGTTGTGAAACTGTTATTTTAACCGTCGTACACATAAGTTAAAGTGTTTGGGTCACTGTAGTTATAGGTAGGCTCCTTACACTGAAACTAGTTAAGTGGTTAAGTTAAGGATGAGGGTTACGGTTAAATGAAATACGTTAATATAATTACTTTAGCTTTAATCTACATTGTTTGGTTACAGAATACTACAAGTTATATTACATAACTTAGATAGGAGAGGAGCGGCTGTTTAGTTAGTTACGTCTATCTTCTACTCTATGATGGGTGACCCTTCGGACATGTTAGACCTCACCGTAACATGATGTGCCGGAGGCTGATGATAAATATGCTCGGCTATCGACGGACGGCGGCACGTCGTGGGTCTCGACCCAGGACCATCCTGGCGAGCTGGTGACGACTGGAAGGCTTGAAGGAAACAGACCTTGATTCCCCCGATACTTTGAATTATATTGTCACACTTCAGTGCAGGCGGGGAGAACAGCCGAGGCTCTCGTCTTGTGCAACCACTGACCTGATTCAGTGTCGTTGCCGCTAGCCCGTCCTCCAGGCGAGACTCTTAGTAATCGCAACAATTCGTTAAAACCTCCAGCCTCATTAACTGGATATATTTTACGTGTCAGAGGCCTAGAAGTGTCATGCCTGGGCGATAAGGGTCATTCAGACACGAACATACGATACATCATATCCTCTACTCACAAGGCACTGAGCTAGAGTGCAGTTGGCTCGCCTCTGAGAGACCTTCAGTGGACTCCATTTATCTTGATGGCGTAATAATGATGGTAAAGGGATGCTTAGCGTCTCTCTAGTTCTACCATAACTTGCAGTGGAATTTTCCTTCTTACAAATTATACTGGGCGTCATTTACTGGGTCGGAGAGTTTATCATCCGTTGCACTCTGAGCATTCCTTGTTCGAAAGCAATAAAATTGACAATGTTAAATTTGTGTTAAACTTGAAGATGTTACTTCCAATGATATTTGCTTTGATTTTGCATAATCAACGTGTTCAATTAAAAATTTAAAAAAAAATTACTAACCCGTCGTAACAACTAATACATCCACACACATTTATACCATGCTTAAAGACCAGGAAACTTCGTGAATCCGTTAGATTTCAAACTTTTGAGCACGTTAACTATCTCGATATTGAATCATAGTTACGGGAACTCTTCCTATAAGTCCGGTACACACTATGCATAATTCAGGACCGAATTTCGTACCTAATTCAGTGCAAGTAGCATTGCAACAGTGTGTACCGCAACTCGCTGGTTCCAGACGGAAATCCGTACTTAATTTCACAGATAGAGGCCGTCCTATTTTTCATCGTAGTGTATGTTCATGCGCATGCGCAATCACAGTTTCAATCACCGCGCATGTGTCGTACGCAAGTAGGGTTGCCAATATGCTTTGAACATAAATAAAAATTATTGTTTCCTGCTAAACACATGACCGTCGGATGTTTCAAAACTTAAATAATAGAAGATGGTTTCACTTATTTGGAAACTACGTGCAAGTCTTGTTATGAAATATTTTTCGGCAAATTTACTGCTGTAATTTAAGGAACATAACAACCAACATCACAAATATATTTTTCTCTTTTATGTACTGTACTGAAACATAGAAGTAAACAGTGATAGTGTGTACACATCTAAGGTTAATTCTACTACAGGTTAGAAAGATCAATATTATAAGTTTGGCACAGGGAAAATTTCTGCCACTTGAGCGCTGGTATCGCTAGTGCACCAAACTGACCAATCACAGAGCTTTCCTGAATTTTAAGTTACATTAAGTTGATAATTTAAAACGCGAAACCGGTTTCTTTTCACTTTAAAATTAAATTAAACGACTAATATAATTTCAAAGTTTATTTAAACATAATTTTAATACGGTTTCGTATTTATCTGGTCTCTTAGCGATCGAAGTGAAACTAGTGGCAGAAATTTTCCCTGTGCCAAGCTCTCCCATAAGAAAACGTGTTTTATTTCTAACCTGTAGTAGAATTAACCTTAACACATCACATACGTTTTTATATAGAATTACGCTATGAAATCTCAATCAACGTTTATGAACAGAATGAAGTAAGGTATTGAGTAGTGAATAAACGATAGTGTGTACTGGGCTTAAGGACTGTGCCAAAGCAGACCTGGTTTAAAACACTCACAGACTCCCACGCTACCTTGCCACGTCTACAACTGGCCAATCACTGGATCAACAGACAATGTACAAGTATCTGAGGACATAGTGTACACAGGACTGTGGAGTCCAGCAAGAAGGTCATTGAACCCGCTAAACGCCCGGGTCTCTAATCATATAGTTTCATCATAATTGTACAACACAGTCTGCATTTTAGTTTCATTTACTTGCCCGTGCTTGGACATAGGTCACCTTATAAATTACAATTACCAAAAAATATTAATGCTTATGTATATCAGCTAATGAAAATAACAAATATTAATTATTATATATTTAAATATATTATAAATACTATTCAAAAATATTTTCACGACTGAAATCTGAGATAAAGTACTCTAAGAACTTAATTATAAGCTTGATTTCAGTGACATATATTACTTGTGTAGATGGCAAATATTTTAGCATTAGTAAGTTAAGAAAACTAAAATTCTGACTTTTGATATCACTGTGCTATAACTTAAAGGTGTATATAATTTTTGCTGAACTAAAACTTCACCATTAGAAGTAATGCTTCAAAATAAGCACTGTTTTAAACAAATAGAGTATAAATAACAAGAAACTTATAATCTGCTTTCAAAAATTGTCGGTACAGAAGAGCCCTACAAATGAGTTGACGTATCTGTCAGCTAGCAACTGCAATTTCAGAATTTAAAACCACTATTTTGCTGTCGTAGAACAATGTTCATGCTAAGTGCAATAGTAAGTGAATGTTAATATATTATTTCAGAACTGAACTCGTTTATACTTATAAAGAAAATAACAGAGAATTCATCGAAATGCCAAGCACACACCACAGACAGATCACAAATCCATATTCATTATACATGAGGAATGAGCCACTCAGACCGGGCAACTGAAAAATCCACCAAATATGGACTAAAAACCTTTTAGGTGCTGTGTTTACAAATGGTTCAACGGACTTCCAACCGACATTCAATGTTTAGAGATGATGGTTCTTCGCGGGAATACGATACAGAAAAATATTTGTATTATTTGTTGTAGGGCGAAATTACATCCAGGACGCCAACGTGTCTCTGATCTTGGATTCTGTGTTTGAGGAGCTGATGACAGACCCCGACAAACGGTAAATAATCCACTCAAACTAAACTTCCACTGTCCAGTTGCAGGGCGTTATTAATACATTACACCCAGCCTGTTGATAGCATGCCGGTGTACGATGTGAGAGGTCCTGGGTTCGAATCCCAAAACAGACATGTGTCTTTGTTTTGATTTCCTAGGTTTAGACAGTTTGCAAGCAGTATATTTCTAAGCCTGGCGGCATAACACCGGGATACGTAAATAAACAAAATATAATAAATGAAATAAATACTAACCCAGTAGTTTTATGATTAGTTTACACTAGACTCATTTCAGCAAGCAATTTTGGGTACGTTTGAAAGTTTATTTTATACACGAATAACTATTTAATAGAATTCATCACTTTTTATGCATAAGTTATTCATTTTCGTATCATAACTGAATAGCCAAAACAACCAATGACAATGTCATTTTTGAACGATTCTGATTCTTTGGAGACAGAATCATACCATTAGCGGGAATTTTTGTACCTAATTAATAGCAAGTGTTATTTGATTTTCATGAAACAGTGACAGAGTATAACTATCTTAAGTGCGATGTTATTCGAAACAGTTGATATTTACGTTTTATCTCTTAAGGGGCCTCCCTATTTGTCCTTTAAATGCGTTGTAACGAGTTACGAATATTTTGTGTTTTTGACGAAACTACTTAACACACATTATATCTGTATATCTACGAAAAGAACACACACTTCAAACTATGTCGCTATAGTTTTAAAAATTTGGCACGTTTATTAGAAACATTATTTTCTGGCCCCTCAAAATTACCAAAAATGGCTTTTACAGACAGGAAAATCAACAATCCGATTCGAAAAACATTAGTCTTTAAACAAGTATTGGACTTTGAAATACGCGGCCCACTAATAAAATAATGTGGTCACTACTTAAAGTCGCATAGGAAAAAGGATAATAGTACAGCACTGCGCGACAGCTGAGTGGATTGTGCGGAGAGGCGATAATACATTACATACGTCGGTTAGGGACACCCTTACCGCGTCTGACTCACACACACGCATCTATCTAGGGAGGCCTCTTAATATATAATGTGCACAATACAAGGTTAGTCTCTACGGTACGATGGTAGTGTCATATTAAAAAAAAAAATTATAAAATTTTGACTTACAAAAAAAAAAAAAGAAAAAAAAAAAGCAACACATTAGAATTTCTGCTGCGCTGTATATTATCACACAGTATTGCAATATCTGAATAACTTGGACACAAGATTTGTAGGGCCATAACATTTTCGCGAAAATAATTTGGCGTCAGTTTGTTTCATTGCATTTCGTGCAAATCTGCCGCTTTGCTTCGTGGTTATTGGCAGCGTGTCTATGTGCAGCGACGTCTCACCAGGGAGTGGCCATGTGGTATATATTGCCCAGGCAAACTCTTGAAGTCAGTGTATTTGTGCCCTTGTTGCTTGAACGTTTATACAAGTGGTCACTGTCGACCACGGTCGTAGAAGAACAGGTCTGGACACTCGCCTGGATATTTGACCCCCTTGTTGTTTGGCTGCAGTTCACCAAGTTACCCAGAATATTGTGTTTTATTGGCGCTGATGTTACGGCGGTCGGACTAAACTCCGCCCACTTCCTTTCCGCTAAGATAAACAATTTATCAAAACGTATTTTTTATCAATTTATGAAATGCTTTCTTCGCTCACAAATTTAAGAAAAGGCTCCAGCAATCTTCATTTACTTTATAAATTTAACAATGGAAAAAAGTGGACGGAGTTTGAGCCCGACCGCCCGGAAAACAGCGCCTAAAAGTACGACATTTTCGGTAACTTGACGAACTACAGCCAAACAACAAGGAGGTCAAGCAAAATACATTGTTAGATAGGCGAGTGTCCAGACCTGTTCTTCTACGACCGTGGCCGTAGGCTTATCCGCCATGTTGTAAGCCAGGGAAGCCATTTTGCTGGCGTGTGTGACTGAGTTCGCTGTCCTATCGGCTATTTCACTTCTGTATTCATAAATATTCTGTGACTGTACTCTTTACAAGGAACCTACGAATCCTAGAGAGTTGCAACCAAGGGGCTTGTACGGCGTCCTACTTCATCGTACGGTATCCACTGTGAATTTAACCTGACGGTGTAAATGTCGCATGCAATCAAACTGTGCCAGACGATATTGTCTACATTGCGGAGACGCGCACGATGTTCAAAACCTTCTGTTTATCCGTGTGCCTATATATTTTCCTCTAACGGACCACGAGTGTTCAGTACACTAATATTACCCTTTTCAGTCCACGAACCATAAGTAGACGACCAAGAGTTTTTGAGAAAAAAATTCTGCACCATTTTGTTCCGGTACCTTACGTGTACGTCTGTAGTTCTACTTTTTCCGTTATTGGCTGTCCACCGTCGCCTTTCATTTGACTGTGCCAATCAGAACTATGTTAACTACAACACCATGCGTCTATGATTTGCGTATGTAACCCGAGAACGCTGGGAGTTAAAACAACCAGTTTCTGGCCACGAAGAAGAACTGCAGGTGTTCATAAATCACTAGAGACCGGAAAAATTCACAGGTTCACTGAGCTGTAGGCTAGCCTCTAAGAATATATGTGAAATCATGCAGACAGCAGCTGTTGATTAGCTGCTCGCTGACACTGTGAAATTGGCTTGTATTGGCTTGGTTATTTCCGGGAAGTATCGAGTAAGTCAACGACCAATTGTGAACGTGATGCATACCAATAGTTGCTTGAATTCTAGCTTGCGCATAAAAGAAAACGCGAATTTTTCAGGTCTCTATAAATCACTGAAACGAAGTGGTGCGAATACCTTTTCGCGAAAACTTCCTTTCCTTATTCATACGTACGTATATGTCGTAGGCGGAAAATAACTTGAACGCGGTACTTCAGTCATGTTAACAGGAAAAAAAAATTCCTACACATAATACAATCTAATTAAGGTATAGGTAAATGCAACGGAAAAAGGAGAGAAATAAACCCCAGTTAAGTTACAGTTAAAAAAAAATCGTTAAATATTTTGTACATTTGGAGGGTTGAGAAGATTCTGTTTCTGAAAAACGCTTCAAACGCCAGGTTTCACTTCAATCAGGAAGAAGTATACAGCAATGTGCAGAAAAATCTTAGTCACTTACGTAGCAATAGAATGTCGCCAATTTCTAGATGGTGAATTACATGCCGTATCCAGTATTACGCGCTCTATATTTGGGACTCATTTGGCTTCTTCTAATATTAGCTCCGTTTCATCCAGCCAAATTAAATGTAACCGACTTAGAGCAATGTAGTGTAGCTACAGCAGGCAAGAAGAAAGGTGCAGTTAAAACAGCAGGTTTAAATAAAACAATTTTTTGCAGGTGTTAGCTTGATTCATTGGCGTTTTCAAACTTTCTATTGCGATTTGTGAAATTCTTAGACAGAAAAAGTATTTTTTTTTACTTTATTTTAGCTATACGCACTCAAACCTGACTACGACATTCTAGCTTGTATTCATCACACGAAAACTGTTATAATTCCGAAGTTAATTTTGAGGTTATGTGACATGTAAGATTGATTACGGGCAAACTTAACTCAATAATTGTGGCAAGCATATAAAATTCCTACGATAAACGGTGAAACAATTAATTTAAAAATAGCGATTTTTATTACATTACACTAGCTAAACCTTCTCCAAAGCAGGTGTGACTTGCTGCATATGTTGAATGTAACTTCCGCTATCTTCTAGTCACATCCTGTAGATCTTGAGTAATACTACTTGTATCCAATGGGTTAAGTGTAAGAGAAGGCATTTTAGCCTTAACTTCGCCAAGAAAATGAAAGACGAAATAAATAAATAAATAAATAAATAAGTGCGTAGCTGCACAAATAGCGGTCGGTGGGTTGTTACAAGTAAGGTATAGCTATAAGGACAGGCAAATTCTGCGATTTCAATTACCTGCATGTTAGAATCAATCATCATATGCATATTCAATCCCCAATCATTTGTCTATTAGCTGATACTCAGAGTAGCAACAGACAATGAACGAATATACGGGGCTTGAGTAAGAATTAGAATATGGATTCTAGCATGCGGATAATTGAATTCGCGAAGTTTTCCTATCCCTAGGTAAAGGGTACAGGTAGTGATGATGGTTTATCGCGGAAATGTTTTGTGTCAACATATCCTTGAAACAACTATAGCTTCTTGCAACATGTATGACTGGGTGAAATACGTCTGGCACAACGTAGCTACCTGCAGACCAATGTATGGCCTCAAATATTACAATAGCGGGATTCTTCCTGGCTCAGTCAAATAGGATAAAAGTTTCAAGTACAAGCGATAAGTTTAACGCAGGTTGAAACCCAGCAAGCAGTCAAATTTTCCTGCGATAAACCATCACCTCTAGGTATAGGTACACTCCTGATGCGCGCGCCGTAGACCAGTGGTCGTTGAAGATCTACTTACCACTGAGCACTCAGTAATAAGCTGCACCTTCAGACCAGCGTGTCAGCGACTGTAGAGTCAACTAACACAAAGACCTGTACAGTTCTCGGTAAATGCATCCCTGCCTGGTAACAATCCACTTTTTCCGCCACTCATGCCAGGTTGGATAAAACGAAGCTGTTGAACTCGACGACCTCAGAGGAGATTGACAGCGGTACGCGGTATGTGCAGGTACATCCAAGTGGAGACGGCTTTCTTGTGGATGTGGTGGCGGCACCAGAATGAGACCACGAGACAGCAATACCGTCAGCTGGTGCAGAGTGGACGAGTCCAGATTACAGGCGGAGGCTGGAGTATGCCAGACGAGGCTACCACCAATTACCAGTCTCTCATTGACAACTTCAGCTGGGGCTTCAAGTAAGTTCGCTGTCCACTGGAAATTGTTAGGGGTGGGGAAACATTGAGAATTCCATGGACTGCAGGATAGAATTCACTGTCCTTTGTATTATCAGTCCCCGATTATTAGTTGACTAACATATTATCCAGTGAGTATTGAGTTTCCTCTCAATTAGGCAGAGCGAAATTTCGTGAAAATCGTTGGTGATAAAAAATAGTCTCCAAAACACATTAGCATGCTGTGCTTTATTTGACTGAACGACGGTTTAGTGACCTGAAAATTTCAAGAATTAATTTTAGAAGACCTTAGATTTTAAACTCTTATACATGTAAAGTACTTCCGTGATTTGGTCACTGTTTTTTAAACTATTTTCTTGAGGTCTGTGAACCGATAGCAGACCTGCGAGGCAACACCCACTGAATGCCGTGCTACCTTGTTAGATGCACGATTGGCAACTCAATGGAGCAACAGCCAATGAACCATTAGCTGAGGGCAAAGTGTGTGTAAGAAAGTGGAGTCTAGAGCCGGCATGTTGTTGAACCCGTGATATTAACGAGTTTCTAGCTCTTGGATCAGAGTCCCCGATGGTGACCAAATGCCGAAAGTAACTCCAGTGTACTGGCATTCGAAATCAATCTACACTACGCAAATGAACCTACAACATTTTCGGGTCTCTTATTAATGATTGAAACGTACAGTGTCCTAAAACCAGCGCATATAAACACCTAACCTGATCTAGCACAAATTTGGACTTCAGTAGCAAGATTTATGACTCATTTCGTGCACAATATGACACCACAGCACGGAAGATGTTCCCTCTTGCGCTACTTGCTCAGGTATACATGAACTGTTTTTTACGTCAATCGGAATTGTGTAGAAACGTGTATGACTGATCGGTATTTGATCAAAGACCCATTCGATAGCTAGAACTGTGTAGCTATTTTTGTAACGCAAGAGACGATTAACTCCATGCTGAGTTGCCAAATTGTACACGATAAATGTCCGAGCCCAATATTATTTCACTAGTATTTTTACATTCAGTTCCGCACAGGATTCACGCGGTGTGTGTGCTTCTTATATGCCAGTTTCAGGACATTGTGTGTAAATCCTTTACTGTGGTTTCTTGTTGTCAAACTGCTTATATATGGCAACGTCCTGTAAATTTTTTCCTGAAGATTTTTTTGCCGTTTTTAGACGAATGTCACGGACATGTTTGGGACTACATAGAGTTGCAACGGAGTATGTATATCACATTCATCCAATTGGATGGTGTTACGTATCAATAGACCATGAGGTTTTTTATGTTATCAGTAAACCATGCTGTAAATTTTTCAAACTTGAAACAGTCTTACAAAATGGTTATTAGTCTTATATATCCAATATTCGTATCCACAGGATATGGGAGTAAAGAACTTTCTATAATACCTTTTAAAAACAGAAAACTATTTTATACCGTACTAGCAGTTGGCGAACAGTCTATTAATGTATAACACGGCCCAATCCATTATTTCTTATTTAAAAAAACATGGTGCAAATATGTTACACAAATTATTTCGTACATGAAAATATTTTCACAAAACTAAGGGAGGAGGTGCAGGAACTATATTATTGTGGATATACGCCATTGCAACATTATGTCGTCCCAGGAATCTTAGAAAGAGACAAGAAAAAAACACGAACAAACAAATAAAAAAGGTAGATATGAGAAAACAAGCCTATTTTGGCTGTAGTTAACACACCCATAGACCAAAACAACATAACATGAAGGATCCCATAAGCAACAGTCAACAACAGATAAAAGGAAAATGAAATAAATGTCGAAATACAAAACAAAATAATGTGTTAAACTCAGGATAATGCAATTAAGACAGCACAGACAATACTGGGACGAAGACAATGTTGGACACAAGACAGGATAGCAACAGACTAGACGACTCAACGATGAAGACACACAGTAGATTTCTAAAGACCGTCTTTTCACGGCGTTTCGGGAGCTGACATCTGCTACCGTCATCAGGTGAAGTAAAAGTGTGCGGGGCGAGGAGGAAGTGAAAAAAAAAAGGGGGGGTGGTATGTGCAAACCATTTCCACATTTATGCTTGTCGAATGCATACTAAGTGAGTCAAGAACCGTTGTTTTGTTAAAAACGCAGATTCCTGAACGACTCGTTCGGGCCGTGCGGTATACCGAACGTCGGCTGGCAGATCGACCCATTCGGACACTCGCGGGAGACGGCTTCCATCATGGCGGCCATGGGCTTCCAGGGGACTTTCCTGAACCGCATCGACTACCAGGACTTCCAGCTGAGGAGCAAGGACAAGAGACTTGAGTTTATGTGGGACACGAGTGGCAACTTGGGTGAGGAAGCAGCCGTGGCAACACACTGTTATTTTTAACTCATGCATAGAGATGATGGTATATCGCTAAAATGTTTTGTGCCGACATGCCAAAGCTTATTAGATATGCAGTTTCTTAACCAGTTTGTATATGAATGTACAAATGTATATCACATGACATAATTTTTTTCTCTTATCAACAATTCATTTATTGTATACTGTAATGCTGTTATACAGATGCACATTAACTCCCACAAGATAAGACTATAGCTATGTTGTTATACGTGAATATTTAGATAGCATACACAAAATTGTAATATTTTTAAACACCTAATGGCGTATTTATAGTTTCACTACAAATATTTAACTTTGTTTTTTTTTAATACTTGTGGTATTCATTTATATGTAAAATCAGTTAAAAAATTTAGTGCATCTGGCTAAATTAATGAATCATTTTTGCTATATTAATTTTGTATATAAGTGTTTCTTGTAGTTATAGTTTTATTTTTGTTTGTCACACATGTATGATTTAAATTGTATAAAACGTGGTTAAGTGTAAGAGAAGGCGAAAGCCTTAACTTCGCCACAAACAAAGCCATTAAATAAATAAATAAATAAACTTGTTGTTATACGTAGAGCCACGATTTTATGATGAAAAGATGTTTGCAACATTTGGTTTCAGTGCCTTACGTGCGCACCTGCAGCTCTGCTATGTGGTCAGTGATTGGATGCCTTAATACCCAGCGTGTGAAGGTTAAACCCGCAAATCACAGACGTGTTGTGTCACAGTAATCGATGTACTGATTGGCACAGTCAAATGAATAATAACTCTGCACAAAAACACTTTGCAAATAATCATGAAGTTGAGGTGCACGTGTGCACGTAAGACACTGAAACGAAGTGGGGCAAAATTCTTTTCGCGACAAAATCGTGGCCCTAGTTATACGGCAATGGCTGTGAGGAAGGTTTTGTTTCCAACTGATGTAATGTTGGTAGGCCTGTCATCAGATCTGTTCACAAGTCTGCTGTTCGGCCAGTATACTCCACCACTCTACTGCTGCTTCGACATTCTGTGTGGTGAACCCGACATCACCGACGACCACGATACCTCATACCAGGAGCAAATTGTAAGTGCAGTATTTACAGAATCAAATACGTATCGCAGTTAAGTCGGAGTTAAAATAACCCATAGTTAGAGTTGATGGTTTATCGCGGAAAAACTTGACTGTTGCTGGGGTTTCAACGCACGTCCAGCTTAACATAATATTACTGGCTTTCGCTTGTACTTGGAGTTTTTACCCTATTTGACTGAGCCAATAAGAATCCCGCTATTGTAATATTTGATGGCCGTTATTAGTCCGCAGACAGCTACGTTGTGTCAGACGTACATAAACTAAAAATGTAAGTTGCAAGAAACTAGTGTTTTGAAGGGTATGTTAGCAAAACACGTTTTCGCGATATACTATCATCTCCACCCATAGCGTCGTGTGTCGTCCATTCTTCCGACATCCAACCGCCCGCCCGTCTTCTAGTTGAGTGAGCTACAATAACACTATTAGTGTCTAACGAAAGTCTCGTACTACAGGGCATTACATTATTCAGCACAATTCTATGGACTCTGTGACGTATAGTTTAGTCCACATAAAACGAAATCCCACCTCATTTTCAGTATAGTTTACGTTTACGTCAAGTAAATGTATATATTTACATGACAGGCACCACAAAAAAAAAAACGATCATGTGACAGTCAAGTGGAATGAAAGGGCGCTATCTTCAACTGCCGTTCAAAGTTAGGACTATAACTTGCCAAACTTTAGACGGATGAATAGATAGAATGTCGTTTGCTGTACCCAGTTGGATTTTATAGTCACGTGACTAGACGGACGTGTGCGACTGGCTATTGTAACTCAAGATTTAAGCTGGAAGACTCATCATATTGAATTAATTTGAGTTTTGTGTAAACTAATTTATGTTACAGTTATTTTTAAAAACTTTTCTACGTTACTGGGTATATTACGTCTGATTGAAAGATAAAAGTTACGTTATATGCAATACTTTAGTTAATTTGGCTTATGTGGTCGGATTTTTAGACTAAAATTTACAATTAAATGTTTCACAAACCAAATTCATGAAAATATACCATTTAAGTTATATTACACTGTTTTACAAGCCACAATTAAAAATATAACTGTAATTCCATTTTAAAATTAAGTTAGTATCAGTTGGTGACTGATGTACATTATCAAAGTTGCGATCATAAAAAAGAACTATACAAGAAATTATTGTCGTAATAAGCTCTTAAACAAGTGAAGTAATCTTTCTTGTATATTGCAGCCGTATTTCAATTGTTAGTGATAGGTAACAATATAGAAGACCGATATGATTACGTATTTAGACGGTTAGTGTTTTCTTTGATGACTATATTTATTTGCTTGGACATACCGTACTCCATTGTGAAATAATTGACTGTCAAAAGAAAACTAAAAATAAAAATAAGACAAGAAAACATAAATAAGCAGAGTATGCTTTAGTCATCAGGTCACATACACAACATGAAATTCCAAAACTGGAATCTGGTCAGATAAAACAAGGAATAAACAGAAAATAAAAGAAATAACAAAAATATCTTGAAAATGGTAATAAGTATGACAAATACCTCTGTAAACATGGGGATTAAATATTTATGAATAGGATTTTCAAAGCGAAACAAATTAAACTTTGAAAGCCTGTCATATTTTGTACTTTACGAAAATTTTCTTGGGAACTCGTTACCAATTTTTTTACGCGACACAGCTCTTCATTGTAAAATTTGCAAGACGGAAGTTATGTAATCATAATTTGTTTGTAAATATACCAAAATATATATTGTTAGGCCTATTTTACTAGTACTATTTGTAAATTTTGCAGTAATTATTTTTAGTGCAGCAATAATTTTTTTACCGAAATTTGTTTCCAAAAAAATTATTTTATAGGTAGAAAAAAATTACTGTTAGTACTGAGAGATACAAAAGTAGCAAGAGATAGGACAACTTCAATAGTTTTATAATATGTTTTGCATTCTCTTGCAGGTAAATGTCTTTACGTCTTATGTGAAAAATCAAGCAAAGCATTACAAGACGAACAACGTACTGATTACAATGGGGAGCGACTTCACTTATCAGGACGCGCATAAGTTTTATAAGAATATCGACAAACTTATCAGGTAAGTCGAGTGGTGATGAGGGGATATTTTGCATTTTTTTTTCGGTACATTAGAGATATTATATCGTTTTGAATTGAAAGTGTTCCACGAGTAGTTACCAGTACACATAGGGCTTGTTTCTTATGCAGTCTATTGTGCAGCAAAAATGTAATATACACGTGTGTCATTTAAGGCCATGCTCTCTGTCTAGTTCCTACTTTTTTTAGCGATATTAATTTTACCTCTAAAGGAGTGCAGAAATCAAAACTCTCTGTGGCAGTGTTGTTTAAAATAGTCTTTTCCATGTTGACCGAATATTTCAAGGCAGTACAGGTCACGCGAGCTAGGAAAGGTCCTGGCGATGCGCAGAGGAGAAGTTTCCCCCTCCTTCCCCTAACCGGCGCGCGTGTGCGCATCTGCTGATTGGTTGTAGCTGATAATGCCACACTCAGGGCTCTGTCATTTCCCCTCTTACTGGTTGGGAGGGGAAATGTGGGGCGGGTAGCTGCGCAGTAGATATCATTTTTCATCCGCTTCAGCACTCTCTCAAAACCTTTCCTAGGCTGTGCGACTTGTAATTACTATGGTTTTAGCTAATTATGCCATTAGCGAAATCCTGGTTAGTTACTTAATAGTCGCAACCGTATAATCTCTTGCTTTGGAAAAATTAGCTAACACAACAAAATCCATTTTAAACAAAACTGCCAGACAGATATTTGACATCTCCTTTCGTTTAAGCTTTAAAAAATATTAACGCAAAAACATAAGATACCAAACAGCATGCATGGCCTTCATAACTGTTGGTAGCTGTACCGTTACGCCTTGCTTACCAACGCGGCACATTCTCTGTAAACAATGGTCTGTAAAACATTTCACTGTATTTACTTCTGCAAGGCCGATACTGTAATCAGAATCATGGTTTAAACTAGTAACGGCGTGTGGTCTCCTAGTAGACCTGATCGCGATATTATTCTTGACAATACGAACTGTGAAGTTCCTGCGTCGGAGTTTTGCGTTACATTCTGTTCAAAGAAACTATATGTACGTAGTTCGGGCACTGAGTTCACGGTGAAGAATATTAATGACAGTTACCGACATTCGATTGTTCTGTACTCGACAGTCTCATCAACGACAAACAGAAGAAAGGCGGTAAGCTCAACTTGATATACTCGACGCCATCTTGCTACCTGAAAGCAGTGCATGACGCCCAGCCAACAATATCCACCAAGACAGATGACTTCCTGCCATATGCGAGCGAAGAGGACGTGTATTGGACCGGATATTACACTTCCAGACCCAACATCAAGTACTTGGAGAGACTCGGACACAACTTCTTGCAAGTCAGTTATTATTTATTAATTCAACTCTTTATGTCCTTGATACTTGATTCATCACCAAAATTGTACAGTTTTCACTGCACTCATGTGCTTAAATATCAATTTACGTCTGGGAAAGTTTCGCGGGTTCACTGCAGAGAATATATGTTGATGGTTGCTCGCTGACTCTGTGATACCACAATATTTAGATGCTTTTTTATTATTGCCTCAGCGACTTCCTGGAGGAGTCAAATATGTCAGGGCCCAACTGCGAATTTGACACGATTTTATATTTGTTTAAATGCTAACCTGTGCCTAAAACAAAAAAAGCGAATTTTCCAGGACTCTAATTATAACCATGACTTGTTAAATAAATTTGAATATTCAAAAACAAAAATAAAAAGAAAAACAGTTTTTGCACTGGGTACTTGAATTTATTATTTACACAATCGCCTATCAGCGGGAGCTGGAATAAAATAACCCGTTTCACGTTTTTTTAAGACTTACCTAAATTGTTACAGACAGGAAAAATTCGTGTGTCAACTGACATCAGCTAACAGGCTGCTCTCTGACACAGTCATACCACATGATTGAGTTTGCATTTAGTTGATTCTTTATTATTGGCTCAGCCTTCTCCACGACCAATGATGTAAGCTACACAAACTTAGAAATATTTGAAATCTAGCTTGTACCTAAAACAAAACGCGAATTTCTTACGCCCCTATACATTGTCGTTGTACGATGTTTGATGACAGGTATGCAAGCAGCTGAGCGTGATGGCTGGTCTCGGGCAGGATCAGCTAGGACCTCTGGATGAGTTGAGGAACATAATGGGCATACTGCAGCACCACGACGCCATTACTGGCACAGAGCGCAGTCGTGTTGCCAAGGACTACGTGAAGACTCTGTCTGCCGCTTTCCACAGTGGACATAGCCTAGCTTCCACAGCTCTCAGGTACGTTGTTGGCACGGTCTTAACTGTATCT
>PNEQ01036148.1:0-23574 GCA_003012365.1 Medauroidea extradentata | reverse complement strand
CACGGTCTTAACTGTATCTGCATACAGCTTGCAGACACAGTGGACAAAGCCTAGCTTCCAGAGCACTCAGGTACGTTGTTGGCACGGTCTTAAATGTATCTCCGTACATCTTGCAGACACAGTGGACATAGCCTAGCTTCCACAGCTCTCAGGTACGTTGTTGGCACGGTCTTAAATGTATCTCCGTACATCTTGCAGACACAGTGGACATAGCCTAGCTTCCACAGCTCTCAGGTACGTTGTTGGCACGGTCTTAACTGTATCTGCATACAGCTTGCAGACACAGAGTTTTTCCACAGTGGACATAACCTAGCTTCCAGAGCACTCAGGTACGTTGTTGGCACGGTCTTAAATGTATCTCCGTACATCTTGCAGACACTGAGTTTGTAGGGTGTAACCAGTACATCCACTTATTTGGAAAGTATTTTGCACCAACTTTCGAGCACGTTTACAACTCTGCTTCGTGGTCACTTTCAGTGTATCTTCATGAAGAGGCGTCACTTGTTTGACTACGCCAATCAGAACAAGGTTACTGGAACACCACACTTCTGTAGTTTGCATGTAGTATCCTAAGACACGGAGAGTTAGAAACATCCAATCACTGACAGAGAAACACAGCTGCACATGTGCACTTTAAACACAGAAGCAAGCTGGAACAAAAATAAATTCTTCAAGTATCCGTGTTTTTACTAACTAGTCGATATAAATAGTAACTGCTAATGGGTGAATATCAAAATTGCTGCATAGTTGTTCATAGCCTATATTTACAAAAATCACATTGCGATAGAATAAATTTTAGAAGATAAAAGTTTTCTCTAATTTTTCATGCAGAATGTGATTTACAGATTTACTTTCTTATATTTTTTAATCTTCAAAGTAAAAATTTAGATGCCCAAAACATTCTCGTGGATACTTTTTGTTTGGATATGGCTTTATAATTTATCTATTGAAGAATTAATTATAATATTTTTATGAAGTTGTACAGTAAGTACTTGCCTTGAGCATGAATGCTGGTCGTGTCTAAGTGAGTCAGTGTGAATACTGAAAAAAGCGTACCAAGCGGCGGAAATCGTCCCTAACCAAACTAATGACGCTAAGCTGTCTATAACGTGCAGTAGAGGTAACCTTACTACTTACTGGTTATTCAGAGTGCCTGCACAGCTAACGCTTGGCTGCCAACTGTTCCAGCAGCGTCCTGCTGGGTGGTAAAACAAGTACCAACAGTGGAGAGGAAAGAACCAGCAGCTCAGTGGAGATGAAATCTTGCCTGCTACTGAACATCAGCCAGTGTGACGTGTCAGAGAACAATGACAACTTCATAGTGACAGTGTACAATCCTCTGAGCAGGAACATCTCTCACTACGTACGGCTGCCTGTCCAGGATGGAACTTACTCCGTCACTGACCTCAGTGGTGAGTAGCCAGTCTGTAAATATAAACTACAGTTGAAGAAATGCAGACTACATTAATTACTGTTCGTGCGTAGTAATTCCGAAGATAATTTAATGTCAAAAATAGCACACATTTTCGTGCCACAGAGGACATTTTTTGTTTAAATATGTACCACAGCAATATAGCTCTGCTATAAATAAAGGTTTTATTTAAAGTAGGCAGCAACTATAGGCCGGTGTTATAAGGGCGACCTTGAAGCGCGTTTCAAATACCGCATAGCCATAACGAGCCAAACGCTGTAGTAGCCTGCAAGATACCCGCCTTATCTATTTTTACTATGGGACTATAGCGGTGGTCATATGAGTGTCTGCGATTAATAGTGGCGCAAGTCACAATTATTTAGTAGTGCCGTTTTTATTCATATTATTCACAATTTCCAAAATAATGTTCTGTAGCAAATATTTCACTCTTAACTGAATTCCTGTATTACATTTGAGTATTGCATGAATGTACTGCACTTGCCATGTGATTACAGGAAACTATTTTAACTGACACCACTCGTACCTATAATTGTATTGGTAGAAATCCTGAAGCAATGTTCAGTGCATGTCTATATCTGAGTTTCCGCATACATTCGGTTTGTAAATTTTCAAGTACGGCTGCCTGGAGAGACCGTTATTACATATGTTGAAGGCATGGGTACAGTTTTTCAATGAGCATGGTGTTTCAACAATGGCATTCTGACTTCGTCCGAAGTGTGATTTCTTTTCATAAGTTGGCACAATGTTTACTCGTGAAAAAGTTCCATAAAAATGTATTTGAAACGCGGGGTAGGCGGCGCCCTTAAAATAGTTTACTAGTATTTTTTTTGTCTGTAAAATTTTGTTTTTAAATTTTAAACGCAAACGTTATGTTAAAGAAACTTTCTTTCCATGCATTACTGTTCTTAAGGACATTTTGTCGGAAAATTATTTTAACTTAAATAAACGTGTTTTTGAAGTATTTCTATGCTATCAAGACAGACAAGCAATCAAATCAGCCTATAGGAAAATTTTGTTTGAAGTTAAAAATAAAAATTACTGTGTGTGTATCACAGGTGCAAAGCAAGCAGTACAGACAGTGCCCATCCCATCTCCAGTACTACAACTGGAAGGTCGTCAGAGTGAAGCCAAACAGGAGCTGGTGTTCAGAGCAGTAGATATTCCTCCACTTGGTCTACGTAACTACCGAGTGTCCAGGACATCTACCAATGCCACACAACATCAGCCTGTTTCCTCCACTTACATCTCCAACAAAGTGAGTTTCCCTAACACACTAAAGAGACAATTATTAAAAATATTAATACACCACGATTTTACAATGGACTAAAACGAATAAAATAATTTCTCCTTTGAAAACACCTGTAAAATTCAAAACGTTAAACGCGGCAGTGCAAGAAATAGGTGGTAACTGATACATGAATACTTCATCTAAGTCACTAACAACTCTTGCTCTGAAAATTATATGAACTGTTGTGTGAATTTTCTCAACGACAGCTATTCTCTACACTCCTTACTATTATCTATATTATGTATTGAGTGCGCCCCTACTTTTTCAGTTTTAAATACTTACAAGCATTTTCATAGACGTTATGTTGTGCTTCTTCGTCCGTTTTAAAAACGTGGTACATATTATTTATTTCATTTAAATAATTAATTCTTGCTTTCGAGTCTCGGGCGTGTAAAATTTTGCAATCTATTTTATGGAAGCAAAATTTGTACTGAACAGGCACACAGACAAGAAAGTCAATTATTAATAATATGGTTTAAAAAAATCTGTATTATAAACTATAATTATGTTGATAGGTAGCCACGGAAATATATTATTATGTCGGTTCCATAAACTACAGTGGAGAACAATACCGAACACTTAGTATTTGAAGACGTTCATTCTACCACCACCGTTATCAAGGGTTAAAACATGATGCATAGAATTTGAAAATATTTAATGGTCGTAATGAGGCCTGAATACTGTGATCTGATCCACTGTATAAGCATAGAGAAACTAATATTTCGGGAGTTAAATGGCATACATACTAGAATCCACTATCCTGTGTATACTTAATCTCCCATCACTTGTTCACTAACTGCTAGGGCTACGATTTTGTCGCGAAAAGACTTTTGCCCCACTTTGTTTCAGTTTCTCTCATGCACATCGGCAGTTCTGCTTCATGATTATTGGCAGCGTGTCTTTGTTCAGACACTTCTTCCATTTGACTGTACCAATCAGAGTAAAATAACTGTGACTCCGTACGTCTGAGATTTGCTAAGGCAAGTGAGAGTAAAATCATCCAATCACAGACGACGTAGCAGAGCTGCAGATGTGCACATGACGCATTTACACCAAATGTTGCAAAAATCTTTTCGTCATAAAATCGTGGCTCTGCCAATCACTTATTAACTAACTGCTACTCAGTGCGGCAACAGCCAATGAGCGAACAGACGGGACTTATTATGCCTAGGACGCTAGATTCTAAAATACGGATAATTTAACACACTAAATTTTCTTCTTCCTGTCTATATATTTCTATAAAGTATTACAAAATTAACCAACTTCAATCATAAAATTAACGGTGCTTAACAACGAAGTTTTATGGTAAATTTCCAGTGAACCTTTTTTGTTAACTTACGTTGCAGACGTGAAATGACATGGCGACTCGTGTGATAGGGAGAACTTCGCCTCTTATTGGCTGTCCGAGGCTCTTGATATCATCCCAATGTTCGTTTGGTTCCTGCATGTTAGGCAGGTTTCCTATTGGCCTTTCTGTTGGCTAACTGGGCAGCCACCTTACTCTGACTGGTTGTAGGCGTCTCCGCCATGTTGCTGGCCAGGGAAGCCAATTTGATGGCGTGTGAGACTGAGTTTGTCATCCTACCGGCTATTTTACTTCTGTATTCATACGTGTTCTGTGCTAGGCCTAGTACCATGCTCTATTGAATACAGTTTGTAAGGAGGGTAGATTAAAATACTTATTGTTAGGGAATGTAACATTTCGCGAATTCAATTACCTGTATCATATAATCAACTATTCTACGCGTAATCAAGCCCTGAAGATTTGCCCATTAGCTGCTACTCAGTGGAACAGCAGACAATGAACGAATAGACGGGGCTGGGGAATGGATTCTAGCCTGCAGGTAATTGAATTCGCGATATTTTCCAGTCCCTAGTTATGATTTGCTTGTAATTAATCTCCCGTAAAGCAAATAAATGCAATTTGCTATCAATTCACTAGTTCCACAATCATTTAGGCACAAAATTAAATCCCGTTTTCCAGCTTTGTCGCGCTGGCGTCACACAAGTCTCAACGCTCATTGGTTGCCAAGTTATTTTATTCTCGTTGTGTCAGTCGCGTTAATGTAAACCCAGCATGAAGAGAGCCGTGTCAGATGATATGTGGTCTATGTCGTAGGGGATCTCGGTAGAGGTGGACAAGGCCACAGGTCTGGTCTCCAAGGTCACCGTCAACAACACCACTGTCCCGTTGAGCCACAACATGTTCTACTACGAGTCTTACATCAGTGACGAGGACCACAGCGACGGCCCCTACATGTTCCGGCCTCATAACAACACGCCGACAATCATAGCGCCCAACGCCACCTTCTCCATCTATAAAGGTTCGTTCCTGACAGTACCTAACACACATTCTTCCACCAACAACACTATTAAGATCCACGTTAAAACCCGGTTTTCCACCCTTCCCCTACAAAATGCTACCTTTATGAATGAATTGGAGGAAAATTGAATATTTGATCTGTTAGGAGAGATCACCCATTGATGTGTGCTTCAAGAGTATTACAGCCTTTCTTTAGGCTTGGAAACCATAATGAATGAGATATTTTGGTCGGCGCTTAGCAACGAGGTCTTAAGCGCTGGAAGGAGATTACTTGACGTGAGTATGAAGCAACGCCGGAATGTAAGGGCGGCGGAAACGGGAGATCCTCGAGAAAACCCGCCGACCAGCGGCATCGTCCGGCACGATTCCCACATGCGGGGACCTACCCCGCCGGGAATCGAAACCAGATCACCTTGGTGGGAGGCAAGATGTCTAACCCCTTGGCCACCGCGCACCGGAAAACTTAATTTTAGGTCGACAGTGAGAAATGAGCACTGAAGATTTAACACTTGAAAATTTTCACTAGCCGTTACTGCATGTAATTAAAAATCGACAAAAGTTATATCTCTCACTCTGTATATTTCGCAGCGAATTTTCGAATGCAGTTTCGTGTATTTTCCTATGTAAATATATTACAATACTGAAATAAAATAAACTGAAATCGGCGTATTTGTGTTTTATGTAATCAATATACTTTTTAAAATCAAATTATATAGGTTCCTACCAACTGCACAATTGATCTCACACTCGCAAACATTAAGTGACGTGTCCAGGGTTTTTTGAGTGCTCACTTTATCCCGAACCGCCAATACTGTGCAGTGGTTTCAATTTAGTCTTATTTCTAGTGGACTTTTACCCGTGAACTTCTATCTTTATCAGTAAGAAGCACCCCATTAAGTCCAACGAAAGTTTCTCTGTTTCTGTTTTACTAATTTTTCTTCATCTCCCTAGATAATACAACAGTATAGAAAGGCCATTTTAAAAACATTCCGAAGGTCTGTCAAAAACCTATTTATAATAGACGTTCTGTATTTTTTAAAACAAATGTTTAGTTTGAAGTGTGCTTTCTTAGGAATAGACTAATAGGTTCGCACAGATCAAAGCTAACGTGGCATATTACATCACCGTTCACGCGCCACGAGAGATAGGGTGTATTCCGTAGTAACCAGAGAATATCCGCCAATTGACGGCAACTTCCGACAAGTTTGTCGAACCCGAATTGCCGTTGTGGGTGAGGATTTGTCTGACCTTTATAATACCGCTGGATTATCCCTTCTCTTCCCGTAATCTTGAAGATTGAAAAGAATGACTGCAATGCAGTTAAAAATATTTACCGTCTAGGTTATACTTCCATTAGACAAAATGTAAAACGACTCTTGTTTACACACTTTTACGCTAGGCCAAACATTTCCTCTCTCACAAATATTTTGTGCTAATCGTCTGACGTAATAATATTATTTTAAGAGCGAGGGTATGTCACCATCTAATTTTTTTTTTTTTTTTTTTTTTTTTTTTTTTTGCCTTTTTTTTTTTTTTTTTTTTTTTTTTTTTTGTATTTTGTGCCATTTTTTTTTTTGTTTCTGTAAATTCATCGAACTTTACCGTAACTGCAGAATATAATGCGAATTGGTAGAATTTTAGACATCATAAATGTATTGTATTCTACAGTAAAGTTAAAAGTTTCATAAATTAACCTAACAAAAAAGTTATAAAACAAAAAATTCATAATGGCTATGTACTATCACTCATAAGGTTAGTGTTTATTAGAATACGCCACTTTGCCAAACGAATTAAAGGTTGTAGATTAATTACTATAGCCAAACATATTTGCCCAATAATACCGGCCTAAATAGCTTGCATATAGTTTTCTTAATTTAAATATTTCGCGGTATTCGTGTTTTTTTTTTAAGAAAACGTTAAAAAAATATTACCGGCCTCTTCCGTACAATGTTATATAGCCTTTTAAGGCATATAAACTTCCAGTCATTGTATTAGGCCCTAATACGTCAAGTATAGATATCATCGTGGAGATAACTAGACTAGGCGTGTGTTTCAAGGTGTCCCTTGTAAATATTTACGCTATACATACATGGCGTCTACATACGATTCTGTATTCATGTTTTTTTCGTCTACGTCGTTTCCACTGTGGATTCTGGAAGTTGGCGATCCTAGGGTATGTACCTGAATACGTGCGACTATTAGGCGACGGTGAGTCCTCGGTGGCTCGCCATAGGGGGTGAAGCGACAAACACCCGGTGTTGAACCCGGGAAGGGAGGTAACATTACATTTGCACTTCCTTTACCTGGAATCGAACCCGGGACCTTTGGCCAACTGGCCAGAGATTCTGACCTCTGAGTTACATCTTGAAAACAACGTAAAGTTGATATTCCCTACTACACTGATACTTACCCAGTGCAATGACGTGGGACTTAAAAAAAATCACATATCCGTGATGAAGCCACCTCCTAAGAAGTCATTGAGAACACTGACATAAGTTATTTTTGTTTGTAGGCAGCGGTCTTCAATATGACAACCCTACAAACAAGGTAAACTTTACTAGAGCTCCGTAATAAATGTATTTACCTGATTCGTCTTAATGTAGGATAGGGCAGATAGACGAATCATGAAACGCCATAGTCGTGGTTTTGCATCAACTTGTTTCAGCGCCATTCGAGCAAATCTGCAACTCTTCTTAGTGATTATTGGTAGAGTGTTGTAGAGTACAGGTGTTGCTTATTGTACTGGGCCAATCAGAATATGAATACTTTGACACCACACGTCTTTGGTTAGCGGGTAGATCCCCATGAAGCCGAGAGTTAGTAACATTCAACCATTGAACAGGAAGTAGAGATTCAGATGTGATATTACCAATTAAGACATTGAAACAAGATAGTGCGACATTCTTTTCTACAAAAATCGGTGGCTTTCAGTGGCGAAGCGTGAAGTGTTCTAGGGCAAACGATGATTAGCAGTGACTGTACAGAACTCTCAGTTGCCTGTGGAACCATTTGACTGATAGGAGCAGGCACACTCCTCAGCCAGTAGCATGTTAGAGGCGAGGAACTAGTTCTCAGTAATACACCTAGGTCTCAGCTAGACAACTGTAACCTGCTCAAAGCGTATAGTCGGCTCTCATACTGCTTGCTTTGTAACATGTTCACGCTTAGCCACTGGTGGCTTTAGTGGCAGAGCGATAAACTATAAATATAAGCCTTGTTTGCAGTGTTGCCACATCGACTGCCTACGCCCTTCACTAAATATGGCACGGCACCTGGCACTGAGCGTTCGTATGAACAGTCCGTGTCGTATGCGATCCTCCCCAGTAATATGTTAGCAAATGTGAGGTTCATAGTTTTATTTTGTTTCATGCTGCAAGCGAAATTCACATTATAACATTCGCAAGTAACTGCCAACTTAGAACGATACGTATAAAGTATCTACTAGATCGTTATGTAAATAAATACAGTCGAAAATGTGTCCAAGATAGTTGCCATTACGTGGCGTCACTTCTGCACTCGCAGATTCAGGGCGCGGAGTTCTTGAAGGTAGGAGACTTACTGTATTGGACTACGAAGTTATGAATTATAGTATAGGTCAAAGTAATTTCAGGATAAAATAGAAAATGATTATTTGCGTAAGAGACATTTACTGTCACAGTGTGTCAATTTTGTTTCTTATATATAGGCAGTTTTACGGTTTTATTACGTAAGTTGTAATATATGCCAAGCAATAAAATGTTTTGCCTTTGATAATGTAAACAAAACTCGAGAAGAATTCCTGATATAATTCGACATCCAATAGTAATTCACTTTAACTTTTCATGAAATATTTACTAAACTGGCATTACTGCCAGGCAGTACAAAATGAGAATGAAAACATTCGGCTAATATGAACGCTTACATATATAAGATACTTGTAACAAAATATGTTTGCAGGAGAACTCGTCGAAGAAATACACCAGACCTTCAACAAGTGGACTAGCCAAGTTATAAGGCTGTACAAAGATGAAGACCACGTGGAGTTCGAATGGCTCGTAGGACCAATTGAAATGTAAGTACGAAGTTATGCTTGCGTGGCACCGTATTTTTCTTCGTTATTGTGGACACGTTATTAATTATCAAAGCGTATTGATCGGGGAAAAGATAACGACCCAAATTAAGAAATTATACTGAACATTCTCGAGAAATATGGACGAATGATCATTCTGAGTAGCCATAATTAGCTCAGACGAGATAAGGAATGTAAATCAGTTCACTAAACTCAAGAGTTAAACGGATTATCGGTCGAGTGCGGATACAACTGCGGACAGGTTTGCATTTTTTTTTTTTTTGCGGAGGCTTTCGTTCATTACGTGAACAAAGTAACCATTGTTGCCGTTGCTAACCAACCGAGTTCTTTCTCAGCATTCCCTTCTCTCCCCAAGTTGCTGATTCATCCGTACTCAACATAGGCTAATATCACAAACGTTGTTGAAGAGCTTAAGCCTTGTTCCTACTGGCACTTTTTGTATAAAAAAGTCATGTGACCTAATTTTGTGCACAAAAACTGTGTCGTATTTTGGTGTTTTGCGTTTTCCGTTTCGTGAACTACCGAAAGGTGGCAAATCACAAATTACCAAATGCAAAACCCCGACTCGGTGTCATATTGCAACAAGAAGGGAACTAGTATATTCCATATTTTAAGTTGCATTTAACTTAATAAAACTATTTTCAAACAGATTTCAAATTCTTTGTTTAGCATTCGAAATTTAGGCCAACCATCGCTATCGGTTTTATAACCAATATTAATCATTAACGCACATCATCATAAGAAAAAAATTTCTCAAGCTTCGACAAAGGGACACCAGGCAGCAGGGCAAGCTATCAGTAACTGACAGTCGAGGTGTTCCAATTGGAAGCTTACTAAAAATAAAACGCAAAAATTCAAATATTATCTCCAAGGTGAGATGGAACATGGCCTCAGTATGTCAAACGCTACCCAGTTCTCTTTATTTTAACATTACAGTAAACGAATCAAACTCCTTCCTAGGTGGAAATACAGCGGGGGATCGAACGAAGTTTCATTTTAAAATTGTAATATAATTCATGTTTAATTTACAAACACATTTTAATAGTATAATACGTATTTTAGTTTTTAGGGATTATCTTGTTTTAATTAGACACCCTTGAACATATTTTATACAGCAACTTCAAAACAGTATCAAAATTAAATGGGTACTTTCTTAAGAAAATGGATACTAGTCATGACATAAAGCATAAAGGATCAAATTTATAGTTATTTTCTTGCGGAGACTGTACAGCAACCGAATTACAATTTTGTTACAAAAATGAAAAATTTGACATAAAACACGTGTTCTGTAATGGGATTTCTGAGAATGTGTGTGACTTCTCAAACTATCACAAATGTCTCAAATACATTCGCATCTACAAATTTTATTGACAGTACACACGACAAATTAAAAAAAAAGTCAAAGAAAAGGAACAAACTAAATGAGTCCTCCAAATTATTTCACTTTACAATGACCGGTCTGCGAAGAAAAATTTCTCCGTCATGTGATTCCCAAACATGGCACGAAATTGTGCAGAGGCAAGAGAGGAATAGAACCTATCTCGCGATGGTCATCGTCACTTCAGACCGCCGGAGAGTTCCTGACGGACAGCAATGGTCGAGAGATGCTGTACAGGCGCAGGGACCAGAGGGAGTCGTGGAACGTGAACATCACACAGGCGGTGTCGGGCAACTACTATCCCATCACATCCAAGATCTCAGTGAGGGACCAGAAGACTGGGCTGGAGCTGGCTGTTCTCACAGACCGTGGCCAGGGAGGTTCCAGTCTCGCCGACGGCAGTATAGAGCTCATGGTAAGATCCTGCTGTTACCATCTGCACTATAGGTACCAACTATTTCCCCATCTTTCTTGCTCTGGGATGAAACTTGCTCCGTTTAAATGGGGCATCAGTCAGCGGACACACAGCTGATACTCTAAAATGCATTACAGAGAATAACTGAATAAACGAATATTATATATTGTGTCATGTTTATGCGTCCAGCTGCACCGGCGGCTGATCTCTGACGATGGACTCGGAGTGGACGAGTTTCTGAACGACACGCAGCCAGCACGAGGGAAGCGCTACGTGGTTGTAGGAAGTACCTCGGGACATGAAGGAGTCTCCCTGGCTGCAAGACAGAGACTTCTGGCTCAGAAGAAGCTGCTGCAACCCTGGTTGTTCCTCAGCTCTGCAGACAACTGGCCTACCAGCTACACTCATCAGGTACTGCTAGTGTTAATAATTACCAAAAAGGAACGAAAAACTTTGTTCTACAGTTTGTGGGTACAGACCATACCCGCGAAATAATGTCACTGCATACTGGTGTCATTTATATTTCAATGTAGTGGGGAAAAGTATCGGTACATCCTACGTTAAACAAATGACCAGTACGTCACTAATATATACGGTACTGCTGTACCTGAACTTCTAAACTACCCAAATGTTGAGACGTTTTCGATGGTCTTGGGAGCATCGGGAAGTCATGCTGAAACTTTCCCACTGCCCCTAATATTGTAATGACCGTGCATCATGCAGCAATGCTGATACTGCTCCCCTGCTCCAGTATTGAGACCCTGAAATTGTGATGACTGTTTGAGCTTTAGTCAGCTATGCTAAAAGTGCCCAGCTACCTCAATATTGGGAACTTGCAATGGCCACGGGTGCATCAGGCTGCAAGGTTTTTAAATACTGCAATAACACGAAACTAAGACCTTGCAATAGTCATAAATGCTAAGGTTTATAGAAACATCTCCAGGCCTCTATGGGTCGTTATTTAAGATAGAACGTGGTTACTTTGTTTACGGTTCTTGAGCCATAGCCTGTGATGACCTTGATGTCGGCATGACTTATTTTGCTTGTGTGTGAACAGTTCTCAGGTGTAAAGAAGTCTCTGCCGGACAACGTACACCTGCTGACCTTGGAACCGTGGGGAGATGACAAGATCCTACTGAGACTAGAGCACATCCTGGAGAAGGACGACGATACAAAACTTTCCAACAACGCCACCGTCGACATCCAGGTACACATACTCTTATTGTGAATGATGAAATACAAAAGAATTAAATCAATAAAGACCTTCACAATCACACTGATAGTTTAAACAAAATTTGTGGCTGACAACAACATTTTAGGTCGTCTAATTTGAGATTTACCATTATTTATTAAAAAATACCTCAATGCGGAGTTAATTTACATATTGTTTGTAAACAGAACACGTAGAGACCTGAAAATTTCGCATTTGTTTTCGGGCACAAACTAGGACTCAACTGTAAATTCGTGTGACTTTTGCAATCGGCTCTTACCTTATTTGACACCTCTTAGAGGGCGCGGGGTAAAATGTTTGCACCAATTAGTTCCAATTCCTTAGGTTCACATCTGCAGCTCTGCTTCATGGTCAGTGATTGGATGTTTTAACTCTCATTTGTCTTGAGGTTCTACTGGCAAATAACAAACGTATGGTGTCATGACAAGCTTGTTATTTGAGACAGGAAATTTCGCGAAAGGATTTTTGCATCACCTTGTTTCCGTGCCTTACGTGCGCACCTGCATCTCTATGCTTTGTGGTCGGTGATTGGATGCCGTAACATCAAACGTCTTGAGGTTAAACCCGCAAATCACAGACGTGATGTGTCGCAGTTATCCGTGTACTGACTGGCACAGTCTAATGAATAACGACTCTGCACAAAAAACACTCTGTCAATAGCCGTGAAACAAAGTGGTGCAAAAATCTCTCCACCAAAAATCCCCGTTCCTACTTATTATGATTGGCGCAGTCAAATAAGAGACGTGTTTGAACAAAGACGCGCTGCCAGTGACAAAGACTCATCACCTCGTCAATGCCTACCTGGTTGCTTCATTGCAGGATATTTTCTCGAGTGGAAGCGTGCTGTCAGTGCGTGAGACTACACTGGATGGCAATCAGTGGCTGGCGGACATACAGAAGTTGTCGTGGCGGACAACAGATGGCAACAGCACGGCCATCACGCCACCAACACTCCAGGGAACTGCAGTCTCCCTCAGTCCCATGCAGATACGCACCTTTGTCGTCCAACTGGCCTAAAGCTACAGCGTGGACGACAGGCACTAACTGTTTACATGAAGCCGTGAGCGATTTTCCATCCAGCGCAAGATATGTTTAGTATGTGAAGAAAACAGTGAATGGTAACAAGATGAATTTTATGCTAATAAAACTCATTACACGTTACCTTGATAGTCTTTTTTTTTGCTACACATTTACCAACATTTGTGGGCTGTTTAAATAAATAATAGGTAGAGGTACGTAAATTTCGCAAATACATTCCAGATCAGGTTGAACGCCAAAAATATTTACTTCATAATGAAGTGTGTGATAAGCTGGCGGCGGTCATGAAACGCATTTGACTACTGCAAGCCAGTAGTAAATAAGGAAATGATTCATAGAGCTATCGCTTGTAAGGTTGTAAACCAATTAATAATTGACTGTATCCAGAGCGTGTACAGGACTGAGCAATCAAGGCTACTGCCAGGTGAATCCGCGAAATTGACGTACCTCTAATAATAGGAGTTCCAGCAAATATACTGTATATTTATGTTGCCTTAATAAAAAAAAAGTGCACTGTATATTCATGAGACACACATAAGAAATAAAAAATAACACATTTATAAGTTTCTTGAAAGAAATGTATAAATATTGTGTGCACTGTTCGTCGTAAAAACAAGTATCAGTGCAATCACACAGAGATATATACTTACGGTTATGAGCTATTTTTACCGCTTTTTATAACTCGCTTTCCTGTCTGATTCTCTGTCTATTCGGTACAAAAAAAATAATAGATTTCAAACTAGCTTCCAAATAGGCTAGAGACTTTAAACATAGCTTCGAAATGGATGGAAATACAATATTAAATTGGTTTTCTGTCTGTCTGTCTGTTCAGTACACATATTGTAATCGGTTTTAAACTCACTTCTATATCAGTTAAGAGACTTGAAACTTTAAACATAGCTCAGAACTGGATGCTACGTGCCTCATGTCATATTCTCACCAAGGCACATATGACTGAAAATCAGGAAAAAAAATTTCAATAAATACATTTTAATAGCTATCCATCCTAAAAAGTATAAAATTTGTTTTCCTAGCACCATACAAATGTATAACTTCATACAGATTCCTCACCCCATACAGACCGTCCTGAATAGTGACTTTTTATAGCAATTAAAGTACTTATTTGATTTAAAAGTAAAAACGTGGGGCGCAAACATAATATAATAGTGAAGGGTACTGAGAGTAGCTCTCGTTCAGAAAACTTACAGCACAGTTAATTTTATTTGCAGTTAAAAAAATTGTTTGTGACTTAGATGAACTATTCGTGCACCAATAAATTATCATTTGCATAGCCCCACGTTTTCGCTTTAAATCTGACAAGTATTTGGCAGCTTATAAGTACTGGCATTCACAAATTGTCTGACAATCTGAATCGGGTTGGTGAATTTTCTCATCGGCTCTTAAGACCTCAATGTTAAAGGGCAGTAAAGCCCTCTCACCTCACCTGAATCGGGCCAGGAATCTGTATTGGGTTATAAATACTTATGAGAATAGGAGAAATTATTTTATACTTTTTAATTAGCTTCAGAAACATAGTAAATGAAATTTTCTCAATTTAAATAATTATTTCCTGCAAATTCCAAGACTGCTGCCTTTTCTCCGTGGCTTGACTCACCGTACCTAAGTAAATTATCTCACAGTAAATTGCAGAAAGAATAATACAGTCAGAAAATGTACCTATACACAGGGCCGACAAATTCCGCGGATTCAATGACCTGCTTGCTAGAATCCATTGTCCTACGCATATTCAAGCGTCGATTCGTTCATTGCCTGCTGCTCCAGTGAGTAGCAGCTAGTTGACAAACGGTCCAAACAACGCAGGTAATAGACATCGCGAAATTTTCCGGCCCCTGTGTATACACCATTTGAAAGTACATTAATTTACGTTCCGTTCCGTGTGACAAGCCAGACTTTAATATGGTGAATATTTCTCTTGGTAACGCGATAAGACAATTACAATTTTGAAACGCTTTGAATGTCTTACAACTGACAAAATGAAACCCTGAAGATGAATCCGTATAGTCAAGTTAAAAGAAATGTGACAGTAGTTAGTAAAACGGGGTCCGAGGAAATGGGCCGTCAAATTGGATTCCGATGACCATGATTTTTGACCTTGATCCTGACCTACGTTGCCGAATTAAGGGAAATCTATGAAAATAAAAATTAATCCCAAATATTCTAGAAAATTCGTGACCAGTGGAAACTGGATTAGCGTCAGTAGGTAGTTGTAAGAGTTTCCTGCTGTGTTAGACAAGTGAGTTCTCTGTCATTATTTGAATTTCAGAATGGAGTTGTGCAATTAATATTTTGAATTTGGCAATCTTCGTGAACTATCAACCTTCGATTAAGTTGTCCCTGGATGGTGATCTATCGAACCTTCAATGTAGTAATGTGAATAAGATAAGATAAGGCATTGCTGTATTATAAGTGGGTTTTAGCAAACGCCGACAGCGACGTAGTTAGAGACTGTTACATTCAAGTTGACACAATAACAAGAAATGTGAAAGGTATCGGCCGCAGCCACAGCAAGGGTCGGTTTAACAGCGCAATGAACTCGTATACGGCATTAACTTTCCCTGATTCGTCCGAATGTAGGGCAGACAAACCAATGAGGGAATACCACTGATGTAGACGAACTGGAAGCTCAGTTAACGGTTCTTCTAAGCAAGGTTGCCACATCGAGAACCGATGGCTTTCTAATAGAAACAACTATTCCATAGCCTATGTTATGGAGCCATATCAGTATTCACTTGGAGCGGTTTTGGGAAACCATGGAAAACCTAAACCAGGATGGAAGGACCCAAGAATCAAACTCGTCTCCTCCAGAATGCGAATCCAATATGTCACCGTTGTGCCATCCTCACTCCATAACATATTATTTGAAGCTGACATTTTTTAATCAGTGACAGGTCGGGATTTCTTGACAATTTTTTTAAAGACAAGCATTCAGTGGCAAAGCGTGAAGTATTCTATGGCAAGCGATGATTAACCGTGACTGTACAGAACTCTCAGTTGCCTGTGGAACCATTTGACTGGAAGGAGCAGGTACACTCCTCAGCCAGTAACATGTAAGAGGCGAGGAACTAGTTCTCAGTCATACACCTAGGTCTCAGCTAGACAATTGTAACCTGCTCAAAGTGTATAGTTGGATCTCATACTGCTTGCTTTAGAACACGACCAAGCTTCGCCACTGTGAGCATTCCTCCTCCCCACATCCCCAAATTTGAATTTGTTAGACATAGTTTTCCATTATGTCATAAATAAATTATTTGAAGAGTAAAATCCGTCCAGGGAGTGTAGTGCTTACTACATGGTAAAAACGGAATTTTTTCCGTACGAGTCAATATATTCTTCTTCTTGTACAGAATCAAACAACGTCTAGTTCCGTCTGCTTCGGAGTCACTTTCGACATCAGTCATCAGTAGAGGTACGTCAATGTCGCGGATTCATCTGGCAGCAGCGTAGACTTGTCAGTCCTATATACCCACTGGCCACAATCGATTATCTATTGGCTTATAACCGTACAAGCCGGTAGCAAGCGATAGCACTTCGCATTATTTCCTTATTTACTACTGACTGGCAGTAGTCAGCGTTTCATAACAGCCACCAGCAAGTCACAGACATGACAATGAAGTATACATAATTGGCGTTCAACCTGACCTGGAATGTATCTGCGAAATTTACGTACCTCTAGTCATCAGCATACTTCTAATGAAGCTCAACCTTTCAAAGAAAGAGTTTAGCAAGTATATAATTTGTACGAACTGACTTTACTGCACAATGTTTGTCACCTGAATTGCCCATAAGCTTCTTTCTATACTAATCAATCGTATGTCCAAACCATTACAGCTCGGACATGTTACCTTCCCATTGCAAGAAGTACATCATGACAGAGGCAAATGAGTGAATGTAATAATATATGAACGCTATGAAAAGGAATCCTGTCATCTAGCACATCTATATTTTAGTTGTCGACACAAACAAATTTTCGGGATATCATTGGTCGATTGTTCCTGAGACTCGTTCACAAAGAAACACCACCATATTTTACTCGTTATAATTATTTTATGTTTAACCCCTGTTTGGTTTGTCCTTTAAATACTATTGTTAAAGTGAAATGGCGTACGTGAAAAATTAACAAAAATATATTCAATCAATAGTTTCAAAGAGCGATGAAAGATGTTTCATTTAGTTCTTCCTTACATCTTATTTATTTGAGAACTACCCTAATAGTACTGGCTAGTTTTTAATAGAACAGTATAATTTATGTTTTGACATGTCATTAAAAAAAATACCACGTAAAAATATTTGTAACACGGTAAGCCTTCAGAAATAATGCAAATGTGTTGGACAGCATTTGGTACAAAAGCATAATCAATAATTAGTTGGTAGCGATTAGTTTTAATTAGTTGCTTGTATCACGCATTATACTATATGTTTCACCATTTTAGCTTGATTCAAGGTTTTCTGTAGATTTATTTGAAATATATTAACAAGTTCTTAGCTAACTTCGTTATCTTGAATCAAGAACATTATTTATAAACTAGTAAAGCTTAGTTATGAAGCAATTAAAGATAACAGAATTTAAGATTATAATTATCTCTCAACATTTAATGATACCCAAATAACACCCAGCAACAAGTAAATACAAAACTACGTATAAAGAGATATTTCCAGCGATTTGTCTCAATTTGTCTGACACTTGATTTATTACATGAAAATGAATAATTTTATCATAAACGGTATTACATTCCCTTGAGGGTGTTCAAGTGCGATAAAATCATAATTTTATATTTTTAAGAAATATGTTAATTTAGTAGACGATACTTGTGAGTGCAGTTTCCTCTTACGAAACAATTTCAGCTCTCATAGTTTTCTCTTAACGGTGCGTTAAGGCCATGATCTCTCGTTTATTTCAAACAATTGCCAATAACTCAAATATTTTTTAACCAAATGCTTTGAAAAAATGTAAGACAGTGTACAGTCATACCATACACAATTTTACCAGACCGTTTTTTTATAATGTACCGTTTGCGAGAAAAAAATTATTTTGCTTCACTTTGGCTTATTTTCACAACAAAATGTATACTATTTCGGGGGCAAAAATCTAAAAATCAGTTTGGTGTATTGCAACAGAAGTTTTCATATAAAAACCTTGATATATAAACTGCCAAAGGAATTTTTGATATATGTATTAATTTGCGTTACAAAAAATATTTTCGAAACCACTGCTAAACTAGGGAGCGAGGCCTTAAAGTAAAAAATTGCATGTCCTGCTGCCATGCAAATATTGAAAACCAAATGACTTACATAAGTGAAATAATTCACGGTGAAATTATATGCCATGGGCTACGTGAAAAATCATTTATAAAATATCCAGTGAACTACTTTTATATTTAAAAAATACAGCTACTGATATTACCTTTCAGTAGACGTATAATAACTGAACTAGGAACTCTTAAGCATTTCTTTTTCTTTATAAAATTTTATAAAAATGATTAATTTTGTTAATTTACATAAGCAAGGCATAATTATGAGTTCCTATTTCACTTCATAGACATCTAATTAAAAGATAATGTCAATAGGTATGCCCCCAGGGTGGCACTTTTGAAATTTTCTGTCGTGAAACAAAAATAGGCAGAGCAAATCAATATATCGACACGTAGGGGGAAACTAGCTCTTAAGGGATGATGCTTACTTCAGAGTCATAGAGAGGAATGACAAGGCTTTACATGTTCCGTTAACCTAGATGTTGGTCAGTCACACGTCTAACATTTACATATGTCTCGACTGACATTCGTTCATCTCGGTGCGACACATTTATATACCATATTTACACTGTTTTTTTCTTTAACATGAAAACTAAAAAGAAGTTAGCGTTTTCACGCCCAAAAAACACTTGAAACAGTTACTAATATTTTCCCATTAAATTTTAAATGATGTAGTTCATCTCAATGCATAAAATGGTTCTCAATCGAAAGCGGTGTTTTGAAACGCGGCCAAGCCAATCTCTGCGTTTAACCATTCTATGAAGGTTCGACTTCTCCGTTATATAAAAATATTTTTATTTTTTGCTGATTAGAAACCCTGAGAATTACAATAAAAATTATGATAAATACTGGTTATTTCAGAAACTTCACAGGTCCATTTTACTATTCTAACGTTGTAATTCAGTCTTGCTATGCATTTAAATATAAAAACTTAAAAATGTTGACTCTAGAAGATTAATCACGTAATGCGTATATTTGGATCAGCATAATAATAATTTAGAAATATCAACGATACTTAGCAATAACAATACTCAGAAATATCAATAATAATACATTCATATCACATCCTGTGATTTATGTTTTCTTTTGTTTATCTTAGTACGTCTTTTTGGTCGCATTTCTCCACCGTTTTGCCAACGAATATAACGAGCCAGTACGAGTACAGCAGAGTTGTCAAATATAACAAAGTAACAAATATGTGTCGTTCGAAACTAGCAAAGCAGAAAGGTACTACAGATAAAACAAGTTCGTCCTGCATTCTGTGAGAACACTTTCGGGACAAGCCAGTTTTTAAGCCCGTGTAACCGCGCCCTATAATTAGAGACATGCAAAATTCGTGATATCATTTGGTAGCAGACTAAATTTCACTTTCCTATACATAACAAAGCATAATATGCAGTTCAATTGGCCACGCACCTTTATGTGTTGTCATTTACGCGTGTTACGTCTTTACAGAGATTATTATCACAGTTTTACTACAGAGTTGCACCAAGGAAAGTTTTTTATGTTTATGGGAAAATTATTGGTAATAATAGTTCGACTACAAATTGTAAATGTTGAGATATTAACATTTCAACACCAAAGATTTCCGTGTGCGTGAAATTTGCTAAAATGACTATTTACAGAAAGTACATCAAAGCTGTATGTTTTTGTACAGAAACTTAAAAGTGGTGTTTAGTCACGCTTCATACTTTCATTGTTATCAGCATATTAATTATTTGGTCGTAGCTTAAATTCTTGTTCCTCTAACCGGCCGGCGAGGAAATACCACCTTATGCAGAGAGGTGAAGACTGAAATGTTGAGTTAGTAAGAGTGTTCTCAATCTCCCTTCTGTTTTGTAGTCTAAAAGGAAGCGGAACTCTTAATTACATAAACATCTTGTACAGCCCACATAGTTGTTACCACGACAATATCTCCTTTGTGCAAAAATTACCAAAATTCAGTTTACAGGTGCTATGGATACTGTATGACAATCTCTATTGAATTGCCAACACCTAAACGTACCTATATCGAATAAAAGTGGAAATATAAAATCTCCTATGTGTAGGGTTTAAAATATTTTGTACGGCAAAAGCTCTATGTGTACGTAAACATAGGAGACATTGTCGTGGCAACGATGATATAATTTTTATGGATGTAGAACCTTTAGTTTTAGGCACATTTACAAGAAAATAGATGGGATCTGATAAGTCTACGCATAATTTCATGTCTTATAGGAACCGTGCTGTACGATGCAATTGGGGGGGGGGGGCCTAATATAATTGGCAGTTTCCCCACACTGTCTGTGTGAACATCCAAGTACTAATCAATAAAATCAACGAAATAAAAAAAATATATTAGTGGTACTTTTTAATCGCACGTATTATTTTATAGCTGAAATAACAAATGTAGGTACTAATTTTATTTTGTTTTATTTAGATAAAGTGATTATAAATATTTCGAACTTTAACAGTATTGAACAAAAATAACATCTATTTCAGCATCTTTGTTTCCAAAGGGAGAAAAATGGTTATTTCTTTCCTCACCGCTGTAAAAGGTAATAGTTAGGTAATTCACATCATCAACTAAAAATACATCAAATTAAATTAATGTTTTCAACAATCATCAGGAACAAAAAATATTATGAACTAATAACCTTAAGATGTTGAGATAAAAAACTGTTTTCTACAACCCAAGGTGCCCGTATATTATCTCGCTAGTTATCACATGACAAGTATCTAAGTTTAAGGTCACGCGATAGTCCACAAAAACGCAAGTTAATTGTTTATTTCACGTACACAGTTAACGACATTTAAACTATAATTTAACCTCCTCCAACCTTGATTCCCAAATAATTTTTTTTTTTTGGGAAACTCTTTCACGATATGCTTAGAAGAATGTAAAAAATTAAGCATTTTATGGTAACAGTTTTCAACCCTGCATAGCTTACAACTTAGCAAAAAAAAAAACTTTACTTGGAGACTGATAAACTCCATGATACTTTCGAAAATATTGTACAGTTTTTTTTGTTTCATAATCGATTCATTTTTGTTACGCTGCTCAAGAGCGTACGTATGAATGACAATTATCGTTAAATACTTAGAAAACTGGTATACTGTCCGTACGAGAGAGCAGACAAGATATTGGATTTTACGTAATATGTACAGGAGTTGGGTACTACAAACCACACATCTATATATTATTTCGATTTGGTATACGAAAAATGCCAAAAACTAATTCTGAGGAAGAAGAGAAAACCGATTTCCTGTCCGTGTAATAAGATTGTTTGAAAACGGGAATTATCTTCTGCTCAGTAAAGTGAAGAGACAAGGACAGGCTTGTCAGAAATACCACAGTAATAGTACCTTACGCCAGAAATTTATTTTTTACACACAAAAGTTAAGGTCGATTCCGGGAAAAACTATAAAACCCTTAGTGTAATATGAATGTATGAGAACTAAATATTTCTGTTGTCTTGTTTCAGTACGTGTACTCTGCTCTACACTGCAACGTCCTGTCACTAACTGAGGATTGCAAGTAATCAAACAGAAAAGTTTTATTAGGCAGTGAACAATAGAACCGGGTTGTTCAATATTTTTACCTCGGTAGAACACTGAACCCATCGGAATAGCTATTTAATAGACTACCAATTGAATAATGGATCATTTATAAATCCGAATACAAAAGAAAAACTCTAAATACATGAACTAATAACGTACAACTCAATACTGATAAATAAACTGTGGTAAAAAATCACCTTGGCGCGTTAGGTGTAACTGTTTAATATGTTGAAAATTATTTTGAAAATTTGAGTAAGTACATTTATCCTAATACAAATTTCCTAGTATGTGTAAAATGTTTGACGTACTGTTATTTATATTTTTTGTAATTTATTTTCGGTTGTGACAATTAAAGTATGTCATTCGTAGGTGAAAGATTTTTCCCCGCATGGTTATGTAGGTACCGTAAAAAGTACTACCTAATCTGAACGCTAGAGGGGACAACTTATTTAGGTGCTACAGCAGAATTTCAAAAGCTATCCTGTATTTGTTTACAGTGTATTTAATAATACACTGAATAGAATCAAGTTGGTTTTAAGTACTCGTTTTCTTTGCTTCATTTGCCCAAGTTCTTGTAACTGGAAATTCGGAATCAACACATAATTCTTTATATTACTTATTGTGATGCACTATAATTTGCAGTAATTGGCTTCGCCTAGGAAAAAATATTTTTTCTCTTATAAATTAAAATTGTAAAGAAAATGCGACCGAGTAAAAGCTATTACGTTAGTAAATAATTTTATGGTTACGGTTAGGGAATATTTATATTTACTGCTTTAACTTTACATTGTATAACAATGTGAATGATAACACGTTAAACTAGGAAAATTAAGTAATAGTTTAGTTAAAACAGTACAGTACAACACAATATCAAAACGTCAGCTCGTATGTCGGCGTTGTAAACTAGAAAAATTCAATTCAGATCGATAAAAGCACGGGACAACTCTTTCAATTACGACTTCTCTGACCGTGAAGACCCGCCAATTATCTTAAGCGTTTGACTCTTTAATTAAATATGATAACACGTTAAGCAAGCGCAACCTTTGGAAACCGACCGTCTCAATGACACTCGACGAGGTCCTCTATGGGCGGTTATAAAACCTGAACTATTTAGAGTAAGGTAGGCTCTATCAGTCTCGTAACCAAGTTATGACAATAACCAAGGCTATTCAGGGATACAACAAGACGGGAATAAAATAAAATTTTACATATTTCATACATGTTAATTGATATTATTTTATGCGACCTCCTGTGTACATTTTTACTCGTGTGTGTCTGTGCCTATATATATATATATATATATATATATATATATATATATATGTGTGTGTGTGTGTGTGTGTGTGTGTGTGTGAGTTTGTTTTGGTTTTAAATGTGTATATATATATATATATTGTAACATAGCATTTTGTCCAATGTTACAGATGCGTATAAATTTCAATTCATTTGTCAATTAACCTAGGTATTTACTATTCTATGACCATAGTTACCACGTGCCAGGAAGAATGTAAGTTTTAATTGTCTATGTATTGAATGTATAAGGTATTGTGGTTTTGAGACTTTAATGACTTCTACAGCTTTTATATCTAT
>PNEQ01036130.1:0-14807 GCA_003012365.1 Medauroidea extradentata | reverse complement strand
ATGTTTGTACTTGTGTATAGGAAGTGAAGCACAAGTTCCCTGGAGACCTGGACAGGTTGCGGAGGATGTCGCTAGTTGAAGAGGACGGAGGTAAGAGGATCAACATGGCGCACCTGTCCATCGTCGGCTCCCACGCCGTCAACGGTGTTGCTGCCATCCACTCGCAGATTCTCAAGGACTCTGTGTATGTCTCTTGCATCTCTTTTACACACAATTGTAATGTTTGCGACAGCTTATAATGTAGTTCGAAAGATTCCTTCGCTGCAGTCAAGATGTAATGGCAATCCAAGACACACTGCATAATGCCCAAGCCAAAGTCCCTGAACTGGCATGCAGTCTTTTCGCAGATACGTATTTCATCTCTACGAGACATTTAGTTTTGTGATGTACTATTAACTGTGTGTTGTACATACCTGAACCATTTTGAAGATTCTGCACTGTGATGTTAATACCTAAATATGATTGCAAGAACATCTATTAGTGCAATTTTTGACCTCGGCAAAATTAGCCTCAAAAATTAGTTGAAAACATGAAATGGGTGTACATAGGTGTAATATTCTTTGAATCCCCATCTATAAGCAGACGTTCACACGTTACGCAGTTTTCGAATAAAATTATGTCTCCACACAGTTTGGGGGCCTGGGCAGGTGAAAACCTTAAAAATCGTCACGTTAGCAATATCACCTAAATAGTTTTATGTGACAAATACATGTCTTACTAACACTCCAGACCATGACAGTGTGTGTCACGTTGATATCTAATAATTCCTCGTTTTAGATTTTTTATACAGTCGCCCCATGGTGTTGTGAGAGCATTTCCATGCTGCTATCAGCTCTTGTTGCGCAATGTGACATCTTGCCATGGCAGCTTGTTGCGTTGTTGGGGATGTGCACTATTTACTGCCAACATTCACCATAGCTGGTCTGCAGTTGCATAGCTAAAAACTTGGGGTCATTATCGGGGAAAATGCCACTATGTATTTTTTTATTCTTTTAAAACAAAATATTTGATCCAAATACAATGGTTTTAGTTTACCAATGATGTTGTTAATTTTTTATGTAAAGTTCTTTATTTTCAGTGATTTTTAGAAAAACAAAAATAAGTTGTTTTATAAATTTATAACTTTTATCATGTAGCCTGTGACTTAAGGCCATGATCTTTCATTTATTTCAAACAATTGCAAATAACTACAATATTTTATAAGCAAATGCTTTGAAAAATTTTGAGACTGTGTACAGCCATACGGCACACAATTTTGCCACAGCGTTTTTTGAAATAATGTACCGTTTGCTAGCAGAAAATAATTTAGCTTCATTTTGGTTTACTATTTTGAAAACAAAATATGTATGTGTTATTTCAAGGGCAAAAATCTAAAAGTCCATTTGGTGTATTGCAACAGATAAAATCAGATACAAACGATGATAGGTATATAGTAAGCATTACAACTGCCAGAATGAATTTTTTATATACGTATTAATTTGCGTTTAAAAAAATATTTTCGAAACCACTGCAAAACTAAAGAGCTAGGCCTTAATTTCAGTGTAAATTATTTTCATTTCAGTAAGTACTACGTTGGTTTATGTTGGGAGTATGTTCCGGTAATGTAAAAATTTTGACTTTTGACATGGTTATTGTTGGTTATTAAATGTCAATTTGATAATATTGCTTGTTGTACTTGTAAATAAATGAGTTACTGTTATGACTAGAACAGTTGGTACCTGTTATCAACCAAGATGGCATTTTGGTGTATGTTATGTATGGTGGCTACACAGTAACTGGTCTTGAAAATGTAATCCTGACTCGTTATATCTTTCAAATACTACCCAACTCCAACAGTTATGTGTATACTATGCACGCTTAAACATTTTCCATAACATGAAAATATTTTCACTTGCAACTTCTACAAAACTAATATAATTTCGTGGAAAAATAAAATCCATTATGAACAGTGTAAATGTCGTATTTTTGCGATTTTTTTTTATTTGAAGACATTGAGAAAAGCATCATCGTGCTGTAGTTTTCATAATACAGTGTCTTAAGGGAGCCTCAATGTAATCAAGGATAGGAATTGTCTTGCTAAATTTGAGATGAAGAATGCATTACTACAGGAGGGGAGGTGGAAGAAAGCAGGTTTTTAATGTGTTTTTTAGAATAAAAAAAACTATTTGTTCACAGTTTACAGGGCAAAAGATCCTATAGCAATGTGAAGTGTAGCCGTGTTGAGGCAAAAAGTCAGTAGTAGCATTTATGTATATTCAACAGGGGATTAGCTACATTGAACTCAATGTTAAATGTAAACCCATATATTTGCTGCCACATGGGCTTTGGTGTCCAGTTGTTAGATTCCACGTGATGCCTTTTTCAAACATTAAAAAATCTGTACTTACAAGAAAAATTAACTGTTTTCTACCTATAACAGTTGAAAATCAGTCTGTGGTTGTTTATATCTAGCAACCCTTCCTTATAATGATGTTAGATAATTTTGCAACGGAAATTTTCACAAGTTTGCCAAAATAATTTAAATTAGCTTGATCAAGAATTTGCAATAATAACTCATCCTACCAAAATAAGATTTGTATAAAAGTTAATATTAGATGCCATGAAGGAATGTACTTCAAAAAATGTTTAGCATCATCTGTGATAACTCAACACAATGAATATTTTATTTTTACTATTCTTTTTTAGACACACACATGTACATGCACACAAAAAATAAAAAAGCATTCCCGCAAGCAGTGATGGTATGACGAGGTAGGGGCGGAGCAGCGTGGAGCTATGGTAGAAGTCTGTGATAAATCCTCTGCCACATTTAAAAAATGTGAAAGACCAAATGTGTGGCTAGGAATTGGACCTGGATCACTCTAGTAGGAGGTGAGATGTGGAAAAAAATTTCATAGGTATATCACATACTATGTTTACATCATGGTGTCTGTATTATTTTGTTTGCGATCAGTAATTAGAAATGTTTTTACAGTATGTGTATAACTATGACATTGCTACACTACATAAAGATTTAAATCTTTTCAGTTTATGTTATTTCTAATAATTATTTTTGAAATGTACGTATACACGTATTTATTAATGAGTTAATAAATTTTCCACTGCTGTTATAATATAGTGTACTGTTGTTTGACATCAGATTGATTTTTGTTTAGTATAAGAAAACTAAACAATTTTATATGTACAGTAGTAACAAAACTTCTCAAAAGATTGCTTCATTTTTACTTGCAAACCTATCTTCCATATATATATATATATATATATTAATCATTGACGCAAGCTGCCTTTGTATTGCGTGATTACGGATATCTGGTTGCAGTTTCAAAGACTTCTACGAGATGACCCCAGAGAAGTTCCAGAACAAAACAAATGGCATCACTCCTCGCAGGTGGCTTTTACTGTGTAATCCTTCATTGGCGGATATTATCGCTGAGGTAAGAAGTGGGTAGGGTGTGTGTGAATAGCAGATTTTTGTTTTCAAATATTTTTAAATCAAATATTATACTTCCTAAATACGAGGTGAAAAGTTTCGAATTTGAATAGTTGTAAATAAATACTTATTTTGGCATTCCAAAAGCAAAAATATTCACTTGTGCCTGTTTTTGACTAAAAATGTCTAAATTTGTAACTAGAAATGTAAATTTTTTTAACTTTCAAATAGAGTAATAAGAGCATGACTTATTAGTAAATTATTGCTACAGTGGCACCATCTACAGGATATCACATATATGAATGAAAATCCATTACATGTTCCCACCTTCTGACAGGTTCACATTGTATACGAGAGAAGGCCGGGGTGGAGTTTGGGCCGGCTGCTCCAATAGCGAGACATGCCTGTTGCCTGTCCGACTTGAAGAATGAATGATGTTAGGGTGAGAATGTGGAGAATTAACGGAATGAGGCAGGTAGGGGAAACGAGAAAACCTTTCGGCCAACGGCAACATTGGCCACATTTCCCACATGCGAAAAACAGAGTTGAGAGGTCTAACCCCTCGACCCCCTCAAATATTAATGCTAGGCATAAAAAATGTAGTAATATCTGGCTGCCAACAGTGCAAATATAACATCCAATTGTCACAGGTAAGTTACGTGAGCATTTGTGAAGAGCCTAGATTAGCATTAACTGTCACAAATTGAATTAGACGTAACATGACTTCCCTAGAATTCATTCATGTACCTCTAGGCTAGCGTAGGACTGCGTACTGTTTATTCGCTGATGAACTGAAGTGTGAGTAACGTAGACCAGATCACCCAAATCAAGCATAATTGGAAAGCCAGTTAAGAAAACTAATGTGTACTAGTTTTACATTAATCCTTTAACTATGTTCTTAACACATTACAAAGGAAAAAAACAATGGCTTTACATAATTTTATAAATAATTTATATTCAAATGTATATATACTACAGTAATTTTACTAGCATTATGTATTTTTTACAATAGTTTTGTTTAAATTTGTTATAGTTGTCATACAACAGACATTAGTGGTAGTTAAATATTGTTAAATATTCTGGTAAAATCACTTGAAGATAATTTGTGTTTATGTATGTATGTGTGTGTGTGTGTTTTTATATATATATTGCACCTTTACATGTACATACACACAGTAGTCATAAAATTTGTTTCTTTAAGTTATCCTGTATCTTAACATATTATTTATCTGCCGTACGGATGCTGGAAAAATACAACTGTCCTTTACAATAAGTAAGTTTCATCTTGAAAGACCCATATTAATGGTCTTTCTATACAGTCTTAAGAATTGAAATGCTTCTTGAACTGAATTCTAGGAGTCTACCTCTTTTTCTGGGAAGTACCACACCAATACCTTCGGCTGCTAGTATAGTATTAATATTTGGAGCTATCAAGCTAGTCGAAATATAAAACAAATACATAATGCTTAATACAATGTGAACTTGCTTGGTTCACTTGTACTGTAAATGGGGATTCTTTTTGGAAATAACACAGGAAGAAAAGTAGAAAAAATTTGGTAGGTCAAACTCAAAGAAAATGCTTACAATTGCTACACGTGAAAGTGCGGGGTCTGTAGATTCAATGAAACAATTGATATACAGTATTCGAACATTTTTCCGTCATTTTAAAGTTGAACTTCTGAATCCATGGTTGCTCCAATTTACGGGTGTTCTCCTTTAGAACTTTTCAGCTATTTTTTGTGGTTTTCAGTTTCTTCAGTAACATTTTTTAGAGTTTTACATCACTTAACATAATGTGGATGATTGGTGCGTGGTGGTTGAGCATAGACTGTTACTGTGTACAGAAAATAGGTGACGACTGGGTGGTACACCTGGAACAGTTGGCGCAGCTGAAGCAATACGCTAAGGACCCAACATTCCAGCGTGCAGTCCAGAAGGTCAAGCAGGAGAACAAACTGAAGTTGGCTCAGGAGTTAGAGAAAGACTATGGTGTCAAGGTCAACCCAGCCTCCCTCTTCGACATACAAGTGAGTGCCACTCCATATTGTTCCATACCACCTTGTATAATTACTGTATCATAATACATACTTGCCAACTTTTAAAATATTTCCAGAAGGTATATGGAAATCTTAGTTATTGTACAGTTGTATGGAAGGAGTAAAATTCTTCTGGATTTGTGTTTTATGTAAACTTAGGTAGTATACCTTATTTTTTTCATTACGTATATAGTGGTACTGCAGCATTTTGTCCACACTACGAGCAAAGGCACAATACAGTACGTAATTTTAATTGTGAAAACTTGTTTATTTTTGAGGAACAGCAGTTTTTCTGCCAAAATGATTGTTTTCAATGAGTTAATTTTGTTGAATCCTTTTACCTAATCAACCTTAGCATATAGGCCAGCAGTTTCTTCCTATTTATTAAGTTCTTTTCGGAGTCAACCGACTGTGTACTTTCGCTGAATGAGTTTATTTGAAAATAATAGGTATTTCATGAATGGCTGATCACTGAATGGCACATAGACATTTTGTGAATAGAACTGCATGGCATTGTTTTGCGATTGTAGCATATTAGCTTGGAAAAAAAAAAATCAAATATGAACACGGCGAAGACTAGAGAATATTCACAATGTTTTTGTGAATTTTATGAGGAATATTCAAAAGAATATGTATATGTATTGAAGTACTTTTGCTATCTGTAGTGTTTGTAGACGTGACTTGAAAATTGCGCATGGAGGGAAAACATATTTGTCAACTCAGCTTGAAATAGTTATAACATTCTAATATTGTAAAAAGTGTAAAAAATTTAGTATTGTAAAAAGTGTTTAACATTGTAGTATTGTGAAGTGCTCAATCTCACCAGCATATCCCTTTTTTTTTCTCTTGAAGTCTTATGGGAAGTGGTGTGTATGTGTCAAATTAATGCCAAGACCATCATTAATGTTGTTTTTTTCTTAACGTGTAACCCAGGGAAGATTTTTAAAGTGATTCTGTCTTTTGGATAATGCTAAGTTTGCATTTGCCTGGCTATCGTGTGAGACTTACCCTATACCAATGGATGTCAGTTTAGTTCTTTATAATAATTAACAGACGTCCCTTTTTTTTTTTGTTTGTGGTTTTTTTATGTCTAATTCAAATTTAAACGACTAATGGTGAACATTGTGGAGAATTGACCCTGCATTGTCGTGAGTAATTCATGCGCTGACTATTTCTTCAAGATAATTGGACCGTGTCCACCAGGTCCAAACCCTCTCTAGAAGTATTAATTAAATTACCAAATGTATTTTATAATTTTGGTATTTTTGCCTTGTCATTAATGCAGTAACTTTCAACGGAATTGTGTGACATGTTGTACAAACAAATGTGTATGTGCTGAGATAATGGATGCCTTCATTTTACAGTTTTTACCTTTTTTCTGTCTATATCTATGCTCATCCTTTCTTGTATTTCCATTCCAACCTTACACTCTTATACTGTAATTACGACGAGAAATAACAATATAAGCCTACCAATGAGCATAAACAATTATCGCATTACACACTGAATTTCATGTGTATAATGCTCTCAATTCGAATTACGCATATTTGAACAACAAATATGTGATACGTGCTACAGAATTTTTTTATTTTTTATTTATTCATATATGTAAACAATTTCCCATGAGCAGTGTTGCTCTTAGAGGGAAATGGTACAAAATACATTATTTTGGCGGTTTTACTTATAAGTATTACAATTAATAAAGTGATTTATACATTTATTTACAAAGACATACAGAAATTCACATAGGCTTACTCGAGCACAAATTGTTCAAGCACTGGGCACATTTTCAAGATATACACAGGCATCACACTAATTTTGTAATGTACGAGAATTTTGCAACAAACAATTGTTACGACTTTTTATCCAATACACCTAGTTAAAATACAACTTAGTGCACATTTTAAATTCCACGCTACACTGATGTACATTTAAAAAAATGTTTTAACAAACTAAATGGTCGATCAACTTTACCTGTTGAACTGCAACCTTTTGGTCATAACTCATCTGAAGACACATACGTTGTACAATAGATACTTATATTAAGTAACCTTTTGGGATTAAGTAGGTTGTTTATTCAGTAATGTGACCATCACCACTCTGTCGAAACGTCTGCAAGCAATTAAGTTTCTTTAAATTGCGGAATTTCAAAAGAAGCTTTTATATTTTATACATTTGTTAAATACATATTTTACATAAGGTGGCCAATTTGCTGGTGCTCAAACCGAGCACGGCGTGTTGGGAACTACTCTTCTTTTCTCAGAGACCTGTAAACACGCGTCTACAAAGCTTATCTGCAAAAAGAAAAAACCTCAGACTACTTGTGAATAATACTTTTAAGGCACCGTGCATATTGGAAGCATTATTTTAAAGCCCTTCGTCTGGGCTAATATTGGCTTTTTCAGATGGTTGTTTCTCAAGATATATGTAAGGAATTCATTGGAAATTGAGGGTTACACTTATGTTGGACTTTTGTCATAATGACTCGTTCAATAAAATTATAGGGTCACCGCTTAGTCCCACAGTAAAAACATCACGTGGGAACACTGCTCGCACATTTATGACTTTGGGCACAGAGGCGATATCACAATACACTTGCCAGTTAGCACCTCATCAATTTTCATCTCACATACACACACACCTTCACCATGACAGCAGATATACGTTATGTTATTTACCTTTCTTACAATACTCGCTTAGTGCTCCTTTCTTAATTAATTTTAACACTGTGATTTCATTGTGGCTTTGGGTATGTCTATTGTTGGCATTTTTCCCACACTAGTTAGTGTATTTTGCTTGTACTGTAGTTTACCCAGCCCTCGAGAAGGATTATGAGTTGATAGAGAAGCTGTTCTAGTAAGTTATCAGATGCCTGAAAACTTTACTCCCATAACTGTTTGATTACCTCAAGCTGAAATTTTCCTATCCAGACTAATCTCGTAACTTATTTTTAGCTACCTAGAGAACCAAAAAAGTGTGTAAATTGTATGTAATTTGTTCATACATAATTCCTGTCGTCAATATCATTTTATTGAGAAAAATTTACAAAGTTTAAAATTGCAAAGAAAAACTGTGCTTTGCTGGAGAGCTTGCCAGCTAATATCACAGCCCTTTTCTCTGTGAGAAACACTGAATTTCTAGGGCAAAAAGGAACATTTTCTTACAAGTCTATTTGACTCATACTGTGTAAACATGGCACAATAAATATCTGAGAGCAACATTAGAGGCATTAATGCAATTAACATCAATAAACAGAGATATCTGAGAGAATACCCTTGTTTTCTTTTAAGTGTCTACAGTATAACTGTAGTTTAAAATCAGGGACAAATATACATGCAGGCTGTCTAGACTTTAGACTAGGAGCCCACACTAAAATAAGGACCTACCACCACAAACAACTAAATATCATAGTAATAAAACTAAAGTTGTATCTTTAATTATACTATAGAGGGAATTTTTTCCCCTTGAATTCAGTGGTGCAAGCTCTGTTTCTTATGTTAATTGCCCTGGCAGGAGTTTGCTAGATAATTTTAAAAATTTGCCACGGGGAGAGTCCTCGAGGGGTGGTTGGTTGCGATATACAAACTCAGCCCTTGGGGCCTGCAAATCGCAATAAAGTCCTGTGTAGGATAGAATGATATGCAAGTTATTTTATGTTTGTAGCAATAGTTCTGAACAATAGAGGAAAAATTGTGTGTGTTCTAAAACTGAAACTCAAAACACAGACAGACAGATAATTCACTACAAGAAACTGATGACTGTGTAACAGAGTAAAATAACTGAAAAAATAAAGTAACTCCAACAACCGATCTGAGAAGTTTGACAGTTTGGATTTTCATTTATCACCTTCTAACAGTGAAAGCTATGTGCATCCAAAATATTAGATTGTATGTTAATTAGAAGAGCATGTGTTATACGTCCACTGAACAATATTTAAAACAAAAAGAGTTGATTTTACTAGCATATTTAACCAAATGGAGGTTTTTGTTCAGTTCAGAATGTATTAGGAATTATGCCCTTACATCAAATAAAATTTAAGTTATGTGTTTTTGGTGCTTGTGGTACAAATATAATTTATTTCTTTTTCTTTTCTTTTTTTTTAAGTTTAATTGAACTATTACCTGGTTAAAAAAAACAAGAAATAAAGGAAGTCAAAGTATGTAACATAAAGAATTAGCAAAGGCCTAAGCAATGCAAGAACATTACTTCTACATGCATTTAAGATACACTTATTTGGACACCCCTCTAAACACACATCCTGTGAGCACCACTGAACCATTCTGTTGAATATTGTTATGGTGGTGTTAAGGTATTTTATGGTAAAAACATTAATTGGATAGAATTAAGGGGGAGTGTTATACAATTTTATTGTATTTTCGGTTTTTGAGCCATAACATCTATTCAAATTGTGTTATCAAAATTTTCTCTTAAACAAAGCATAATATACATATATATTCTTGGTAAACTGCTAGACATAAATAATAATGAAATATTTCATTAATTTGTCGTGCAGTCATTGCAAGAGATTTCTTAAAATTCTCTTGCAGTAATTCTGTATGACAAATTAATAAAAGATTCCATTATTATTTATGTCGTACAGTTTACCAAGAATATATCCTATGTTTTGTTTAAGAGAAAATTTTGATAATTCAATTCGAATAAATGTTATGGCTTAAAAACTGAAAATTCAAAAAATTGTGTAACACTCCCCTTTAACTCCTTCGCTGTGAGATTCGAGCATAGTCGAATATACAAAATATTTCTGAACTGCAACATGCGACTTTAGTCGAACGTCAAATTAAATGATTCTGTAAACCATAGATACATTGTTTTCTCGCTTAAAATTAACCAAAAATAAACTATTTAGAAAAAAACAATTTTTTATAATTTTCTTACACTATCTTTGCACAATTAAAAATGTTTTATTCCGCAGCAAAAGAGTTAAGTGCACCAGGCCCATAATTTCACTGGTACTGAGATATTCAATAATGGTTCCATATTAGTTAGTTTTTTCTGGAGAAGTTTTAAACCTACTTACATTATGTGCTACTATAAACAGTACCAGTATTCAACATCATAATCATTAAAGCACTTCACTAATTTATGCACTGAGAATTGTGGGAAAGTTACAAGCACTAAATTATTTTCATAATAATTATTAAAAAATTTTTACACAGGATAATATTGTGTGTAGCATAACTGTTTCAGGTTGTATTTCATTGTTTTGAAATTATTATAAAACCGAAACAGATTAACTAATGTTCATAAAAATGCATGTATTAGTACACTTCAGTTTTGGAGTGTGATTGGTGCAGTGACTAGTGTGCTTCCCCCTTCACCCTCCAAGGTCATCCTGGTTAGATTCTTGGGTGGGTAAACTTGGATTTTTGCATGTGGAAATCATGCGCATGCATTTGCTTGGTGAGTTTTCTCTGCAATGTTCCATTTTTCCACCCCTCGCTTCCAATGCTGTTCCAGACTTGCTCCTTGCTAATGATGAAAACCTCACTGTTAAACATGAGCCAAAATCTCATCATTACAGTAAAATCCCTTTATAACGACCTCTTTTATTTTGACCACCTCTCTCTAATGACTGTATTCTCTGGAACCATGAGGGGTCATTATAGAGAGATTTTACTGTATTTAATTGTTGCTCTCACCGGATGCAATGAACTGTGATGCAGTCCACAGGTGTGTGTGCAGGTTACATAGAAGTAACAAGGCTTTCTCTGTTGTAGGTTAAGAGGATTCACGAGTACAAGCGACAGCTTCTCAACTGCCTGCACATCATCACAATGTACAACCGTATCAAACGTGATCCCACATCTGTCGTCACGCCTCGAACCATCATGATCGGAGGGAAGGTGAGTTGCACTGCAACATAAACAGTATACTGAGTCGTGGTTATAGCCTGTTGCAATAAAAAGCAGTCACTCTTGAGCTCTTTGTCTCGAGCCTTTTGCTCGCTGCTTGAGAAACAGTGGCTTTGACTTCACAGATTTAAAAAAATGCCAGCATTTCCTGATTTTATCAATCCCAATAATGAAATTAAAGGTAAATTAGTGCTAGGTAGTTTCATTACCTTGAATTGTGTACTAGAAAATAATGTACATAAAATTATTCATTATGTGTTCGTTGTATGACAGCAGGGAATCACAAAATAATTAAAGTACACTACTTGAAAATGTTTTGCATAACCCTTATATTATGCAGATAGGTTAAACAACTTTCAATCTGTTTCTCTGGGTTGAAATTTGTGTGTACTGAATTGTACTGTGTGTGTTGCTATCTCACGGGATGTGAGCATTCAGTCAATTATACCATTTATACCTGTGCAATAATCTGTGGTCTAGAAGCTTTGACCTAAAATCAATTCATGAACAGTTTTTTTGTGGCTGTTTAGTAAAATACTCAAATTATTTATGCATCCATAAAATGTAAACAGTGTTCCCGATATTGTAAAGTGGGCTTTGCTATAAATATTTTTTTCTAGTCAATTTATATATTATTAATGTTGTACTTCTAAATTAAATTCTCACCTTCATCCAGATTGCATTCAGCGAAAATGAATAGATTAATCTATTTCGCCAATATGTACTGATCAGTCAACACATATTTCTTCATTGTAGTGTTTCAAGTGGAACAGGCAACTTTTTTCTTGTCTAGGTGAAGATTTACCGGTCTCACAGGTCTTTAAAAAGCTGATGTATGAATAGAAGGAAAGTTGTGTGTCTAATACACTTTGACTGCAATGCGTTGTATAGATTACTTAGTGTTAAAGCTTTAATGAAGATTGTGATGTTTATTAGAGGAAAGGGCCTGTTGAGGTAGCAATGGAAAGTTGCTAAATGCTGCATATGTACAATAAAAATATATGTTTATACTCCAAAGTGTGGTTATTAATAATGCGGAGCAATATAGGTAAACTGCACATCAATGGGTTTTACTTGACATACAGAAGTTCTGTCTCGTTTTTGCGTGTCAAACACGTTTATATCTCATGAACTGTAGTAACTGTTTACAAAATGGTAAAAATGTTTATTTCGTAACTGCAGTACGGAGGAAAAAATGTAAAACTTATGTTAAAGTAACGTGTAAATTAAATTTATACTGCAAGGTGGGGTTTATTTCAGGCAATCTTTGAACAATTCCTCCAGTAAATTAGAATAATAACGTGAACAGATTTTACAGATTTTCTAATCTTAATTAATTTTCCCTTGCGCTATCAGCAGGCATAGTCAGCAGAAACACAAGCTTTGTATAGGCTGTTCACTATAAACTAAGCACTGAGCAGAACTTGTAATTCATTAATTAAAAATGTGTTTTATTTGCCCAGAAGATGTTAACTTTTGTGTTTTGAAATATTTATACTGGTTTTAAGTTACAGAGAAGTTTTGATATTAAAAACAGTAAAGATGACTGCAAAATGGCTCAAAGAAAACTTAATGCAGTGCTGACTTTATCGTGAACGGCCTATATCACTTTTAAAGTTGTATGAGTACGACGCGACAGTCTCTGGAGGTTATAGTCACTTCAAACTAATGAAAAAATACAAATGTATGTAATGTGATTTTATTTAAATAGTGATTCTTTTTGAACTTTCATAACAAGATACAATATGCAATACAAAAAAAAATTCAGCCATGCACATTCACAGATAGAACCAACGTGGTCAGTTGCTGGCGAGATAGTTTAAACCACTATAAAATAAAATTTGACGTTTGAACTTTCACAAGTATTATAACATGTTTTATCTCAGATGCATGCTTAAATGTTAAATCACCATATTAGTGGCCACAATGCCAGTCTCGCCTCTTACCTCTTCTCCCTGGCAATGTAACCACTCCCCTAAGGGAGCAATGAAATCAACCCCTCTAGGGTAGGTTTGTCAGGCTCTTTACAGTATGCAATTGTGAGTGATGTTTCAGAAATGTAGGAACCCCCACAAAATGCAAAACTGAAAAGCAACTATTGGCTGTGTTTAATAAATATAAAGTCATTTACATTTCCGGTGATGAATCGTCATATCCAGAAATACGGCACAAAATTAAAAGAGCAGTGACCAACAACAAATGTAGGTGTATGAGGACAATGAGAACACAAATGACCAGAGACTCAAATAGATATGAAGAAAGAAAGAAAGAAAGAAAGAAAAAAAGAAAAAAAAGTAGCAGGCTTCCTTCGACAACAGATGTGACGTTTCAGGAACCGAGTTAGGTTTCCTTCTTCAGGGACATGTATAGACTGAGCAAGTAGACTGACTGTCAAACACCTGGTTTTTATAAGCACATGTCTATATACATTTAAGGAACTGTAGGGCCTACATATGTTATGTTTGTTGACAACTGTTAGTACTGAGACTAAAATTTTTTCTGTAACTCGACACATTAGCTCACAATTGGCGTACATTCATTAAAACACTTCAGTTTTTAATTAATAATTTCCATTTTAGGAGTGATCACACCTGCTGTATGTTCTTCAGTTTTTGCAATGCATATGAACTTCACTTGTTCAGGGTATGAAGCATGTGTTGTGATAGCTCTGAATTGTGGTTGTCAGGCGGCTCCGGGGTACCACGTAGCCAAGAAGATAATAAAGCTGATCTGTGCGGTGGGCAACGTGGTGAACAACGACCCCATAGTGGGCGACAAGCTGAAGGTGATCTTCCTGGAGAACTATCGTGTAACCCTGGCAGAGAGGATTATCCCAGCTGCGGACCTCAGTGAGCAGATCTCGACCGCTGGCACAGAGGCCTCTGGCACGGGCAACATGAAGTTCATGGTGAGACCTTGCTTTCCTCTTCAGTTTTACACTGCACTTATTACGTTCAAAATATGCATAAGCTTTTGACATAAGTATTGTGCTGTACATATGTATGTATATGAATCCCCTGAGTTACGAAAGGGTTGTGTTCTCGAAGCAGTTTCGTATCTCAAATTTTTCGTAAGATTAATTGTAGGTAAGGTACCTAAAGAACTTTGCAAGAAACTTCAGTTGTACTAACAGATTTTATAGGCTGCAGCATTTTTACAGCAATTATTTTAATGACACATTTCTGGTGCTTTAAAATTAAAAACACCACTTGTAAAAAAAACCTGTATACAAACAAAACGGGAAGTGTAAGAGGATTAATGAGATGCATACTGTGGTATATTGTGTTATATGTATTAGTATGGTGTTGGTACCAGTGACAATATTAATGTTTTGTTTATTCAGTGTTAGTATTAATGTTTGTAATTATATTATTCTATGGCTGACATTGATTGTAGCACTAAAACTGGTAAAAGATATATATGTAAATTGGAGCAAATAAAGCAGTCAGAATGTACATAAAAGTGGCG
>PNEQ01036129.1:0-20240 GCA_003012365.1 Medauroidea extradentata | reverse complement strand
TTTGTATCTTTTATGGATATCAAGATATTAAACAATACAAAAACCCTTGAAAATGTAAATTTTGGTACATGGTACCGGCCATTTTGTTCTGTAAAATCAAAATGAGGGCAGATAAAAATCAATAACTTTGGGTTTGAACTGTTGAAATATGTACATTATGTGTGACAAAATTTCAAATTTTTTCAAAATGGGTCAGCAATCACCCTTGGGTGATTTTCCATGGAATGACCCCGAAGTTAGGCGAATAGCTCGTGGTGTTTGGCCAAAATTGTATTCACATTACCATGCACATTTATTTATTTTTTTCATTAGCAGGTCTTGGAGTGGGAATAAATCAGCAAAAGCCAACCGATGGTAGGGCTTAATCACAGAACCTTTTGAATGCAGTTAAACTGTTTAAGTTACATGATCAATGCTTAAAGACTCGTGTAGTACAGTGCATGTAAGCGAGGCTCATATTGCTGGACAAGGAGTGCTTCAATAAAATAAGTTACGACAGACATCGAGCTGGTACTCACACTTCCCTGCACTTGACAAAATCTGGCACATCTGCGCAGACATAAAACCACATACACAATACTTAATAACCATCATAACACAACATAAGCACATAACACTCCAACTCTCCAGCAAAAATCTGACTAGCTTATTGACTGCAACAATACATTTGTTGTCCTCTAATTCGTTTTTTCTGCGTTCTTCTCTTGTATACTATAAACCAGCTTACACTACAACCTCTCTGTTCTTGTATGGCTTTAGTTGGGTAACATTGTATCTTCCCACTGGGTTTCCTGCATGATCCTCCAAATAGTAGCAGTTTTCTTTTACTATTTCCTTTATGGTATAGGGGCCTTGATATAAAAGACATAACATTTAGTAATGTGTTCCCAATACGAACTAATGGGGTTAGTGCGCCTTAACACTTGGTCTCCCACCTTTAAACTTGTGGAGTTTGGACAATTTTTGCTGCTTTTTCCTGCTTTCCGCAGCACTGAATAGTCTTTTCTTCACTAATGCTAACAATTCTTCTTTGTCGACTTGGTTTTCACTCGCTACAAACTCTGGGTTTTTGGATAATCTGGGTAGTAGTCTCGTAGCTATGGTTTCCATCTTCTCGCCGGTCAGCACTTCGTAAGGGGTAAAGCCAGTTGAAACACGAACTGTGTGGTTCATGACAAATTCAGCTGAGGGAATTTTGTCCCTCCACGACTGTTGTGCATGATGACAGTAAGTGCGTAGCACTGTTCCCAAGACCTTTATTATCCTTTCGACAGGATTCGACTGAGGGTGTCTGAGGCCGTTGTAGGTGTGATGTTCAACTTCCTAATGCCTTCCTGCCACACTTTTCCCGTAAATTGGCTTCCTTTATCTGACAATATGCATGTGGGTTCTCCTACTTCTTCTGTGAACAGCTTTAATTTAGTAAGCAGAACTTTTGCATTTGCTTTCACGATTGGGTACAATTTAGTGTATTTTGAAAATAGGTCAGTCACGACGAAAACATATTGCACTGCAGCCTTCGATTTGGGTAGGGGACCAAACAAGTCTACAGAGACTAAGGCTAGTGGTCTGGAAGGTAAAATAGGTTGAAAAACACCTTGCAGGTTCTTTTGTGAGTGCTTGCTTTTTTGACAAATATCGCAGGTGGTTACTATTTGTTTTACAGTTACTTGCATACCTCTCCAATACATTTCCCTTTTCATAGTCTGGAACAACTTGTTGGTACCGACATGGCCCAATGCTTCGTGTTAATTCAGTGGTGACTTCTGAAACCATACTTTTAGGAATTACTGGTTTCCAATTATTCTCAAACTCCTTGGGGATCTTACTATGATAGAACAAAATTTGGTCCTCAGAAGTGCAGTAGCTTCGATGAATTTTGTGTTCAGGTGGCAAAGATGATAACTTCTGCACAATCTCTAGAATAGCAACATCTGCTTGCTGTTTGGTCTTCAGATCTCTAAGCGTATGTTTTAATCGGTTCTCCTTGTTCCCTGTGACAATAGCGTGTTTAGCTACGGAAAATTCCCTGGGGTCCTTCTTGGTTGGAATTCCCTCAGCTTTATTTCCTGGAATTCTGCTTAAATAATCTGCTGCTCTATTATCAGATCCTTTGATGTAGAGGATTTCTATGTCATACTCTTGTAACAGAAGGCACCATCTTGTTAGCCTGTTCCCAAAGGTTTTCCCTAACTTCAGACAAGTCAAAGCCTGGTGATCAGTCAGCAACTTAATTTCTTTTTCACCTAGAAGCAAGTCTCGAAATTTGGTTAAGGCCCATACTATTGCAAGCGCTTCTTTCTCAGTTGTATAGTTCCTTTCAGCTGAATTCAGAGTTCCGCTAGCCATTGCTACTGTTTTTTCTTTCCCTTCTGCATCTTCTTGAGCAAGTTTGCATCCCAGTGCGTATTCTGAAGCATCTGTATATAAAAAGAATTCCTTGCCTTGCAGAGGATGGTAGATGATATGTTCTGTTAAAAATATAGCCTTCAGTTGTTCAAAAGCTCCTTGCTCTGTGTCTGTCCATTCCCATCTCTTGTCCTTCTTGAGTAGCTGATGTAGGGGTACAGCAATTTTTGCAATTTTGTCAGAATAGTTCCTGTAGAAGCCTAATATTCCCAGAAAAGCTCTCAGTTGTTTCACATTATGTGGCACCGGAATTTTCTGTATAGCTTCCAACTTTTCTGGTGTGGTTCGAATACCCTCAGAAGTTAGGATGTGTCCCAAGAATGAAACTTCCTCCCGGCAAAACACTGACTTGTGTAACTTGATGGTCATGCCTGCTTCTGTCAATTGCTCTATCACTTGTTGTACATGTAGGATGTGTTCTTCAAAGGTTGCAGAAGCTATTAGAATATCGTCAACATAAGCCTTGGCAAACCCTTTGCACCGTTCGCCTAAAGTAATTTCTAGACATCTGGAAAATTCCGCCACCGCATTACATAACCCAAAAGGCATAACCCTGAAGATATATTGCTGGTTTCTGAATAAAAATGCTGTATACTTCTGCGAGTTCTCTTCGAGCGGAATTCGCCAATAGCCATTAGTGAGATCTATGGTAGTTAAATATTGAATACCTTGGTATAGTCTAAGTATCTCATTTGTAGGGACTGGGCCTTCTCGAAATCTGACAGAAATTTTATTAATAGATCGGGCATCCAAACATAATCTAACTGTACCATCCTTCCTAGGCACACAGACCATAGGAGAGGTGTAAGGACTAGCTCCTCTTTCCACTACCTTCCACTCGAGCATAAGTTGTAAGTACTCTTGAGCTGCTGATAGATATTTGGCTGGTATGCGATAGGTTTTACAATGGAAAGGTTCTCCTTCTACGACTGTTATTCTGGCCTTGTAAAATTTGTTCAAGCCTGGTACTTCTGAGAATGCAAACTGCTTGCTTATTAACAAGTGATACAATTGAGTTTGTTGTATATAAGTAATTCCTTTGGCAGCAGACACAGCTTGTGAAATCTCTTCAGACATTGTAGCTGGAGCACTGCTAGATAGACTTGATAAGTGATATAACGAACATCTTTCCTCAAACTTCCCACCAAATTGTCAGTTACCTGCCACCTTTCTGGAAGTACCACTGCCATCTTATCTTTCTGAGAAGTAATCTGCCATCCACCAAAAGTTAAAATAATCTTGTGTTCTGCGAGAAAATCCACACCTAATATTAAAGGATTAGACAACCCTTTTACAATGAGTACTGCAGTAGTTTTCTGCTGTCCAAGGCCTATGTCCATTACGATTTGTTTGTTCACAACTGGGCTAGCTCTTGACGTAGCACCAATGATTCTAAGTCGTGGAGTGGACATCATAGGTAAACTGATTCCCAGTGACTCAATTTGCTTCACTAAGTTCTCACTGATGCAGCTAATTTCTGCCCTGCTGTCCAGTAATGCTGTAGTACTTACTGTGCAGACTCTAACTTGTATAACAGGACATACTGCAACTCTGTTGTCCCCTTCTACTAGTGGGTTCCTCCAGTAAAAAATTCCCTGTCTGTATTGTGGAGTGAAACTGTGTTCATAGGAGCTTGGTGTTTATTCCCTAAACTGGCTTTAACTTTAGATGTTGTCCCCTTTACGTGCTTCGAAATTGGGACCAGCGTACGGAGACTACTACCACTGACCCTTGTTAGTTTAACTTTTGCGATCCTGAACTAGTATTCTCCCTACTCTAATCAGGTATCCATTGAAAATGTTCTTGACCTGTGTACATGGGATCTAGTGGGTTTAAAGGCTCCTGCCTCTGGAAGTAACACACTGCATTTTGGTTAGCTGACAACTGGTATTTGTGGATATGTTAGTTATTGTACTTGAGGGTAGGCTGAATTTGCTGCCACAAACTGGTTCGGTAAGTTGCCACTAGGATTTTCAGCTCGCTGATCAGTCGGTTTCCCTTTCTTCTTATCTTCCTCCGAGTCTGACCCTCTGCAGCTGTTCTTCCGTTTCCTACCTTCTTGGCTCGCAGTATAGTGGTGGTGGTTCTGTCCTTGCCTGTATTACCTATCGTCTTTCTGTGAGTGTTGTTGACCTGCCCCTCCCCTCGAGTAACTGCTGTTCCTGTTCCTATGATTATTCCTATAACATCTCCTGCGGTTTTGGAACTAAAAACTTTGTACTCTTGGGTTTCTGTACTCAGCCGTATTCCTGGTGTTCTGTGCATGGTTTTTGCGCCTTAAAATTCCTTGGATTGGGTGGTGTGTATAGTGGAGTGTTATAATTTTGTCGTGGCTTTTCTTGTTCATGAAGGGTGGTGGTTCGGTGACCTCTCTCCAACTTATCGGCTCTCATGAGATGGTACCTAAACTCTGCCAAGCTGTTGAATGTTGACCCTGTGAATTGTCGTTGATAGGATAGGGGTAACTGAGATACTACCAAATCAACAAACTCATCATCAGCCATGGGGACTGTGAAGTGTCTTGTTCTTTCATATACCTCGTTGAAGTGTTCTTCCATGGTCTTACCTTTCCTTGGGTCAAACGTTAGTGTAGCTAATTGACTGCGGAGTACACTTTGTATTTTACAGCTCCAAAACTCTTGTAGAAACATGCTCTTAAAGTCACTAAATGTTTTGATGTTATCCTTGGCAATCTCCCACCAGTAAAAAGTTGTAGCCGAAAGGCTCACTCCCATACACCTCAGAATCTCAGTGTCAGTCAAACTAAACAACCTGGCATACTCCTCTAGTCTCCTCAGGTAGTTGACTGGGTTTTCATTCTGCCTACCTGCAAACTTAGGCAACTCCTCAGCCCACTGTTTTATAGGGTGGTGCATCATCACTGGTGTTGTGTGCTGTACAAAAGGAGTAACCATGTCAACACGGTTAGATGGTTCTGGTTTAGAGGTTGAAGGGTCTGTAGTTGGAGCATTAGGTAGCACCCTAACCTCTGTATTAACTTGAATTGCCTGCAGTTCCTCTGTGATATGTTTAAGCTGATTTTCAATTTTATCTGACCTGATTTCACCATGCTTGGAGACGTTTTGTATTTTGCTATCTAAATGTCTGCTCAGAGACTCCAACAGTTCATTCACCTTCTTAATTATGTCTTCTCTGACTAATTCAACCGGTGCTGAGGAACTGTTTTCAACTATAGCTACCCTACTGTCAAGTCTGGAAAACTGTTCTTGTAGCTCTTCCCTTGTTTGCCCCACCACTGTCTGTACTTCTAGCAGCCTTTCTTCTGTTTCATTCCTTAGCTCTGATATTTTGGACTCAAACCTTTTAGCCATTTCCTCACCCTGTCGTGTAACTCGCTGCTCTAATTGAGTGATGTGTTCAGTTATAACCTCCTTCTGCTGGTTTATCTGTAGTGAGATCTGTTCGGTTATGACCTCTTTCTGCTGGTTTATCTGTTGGGAGATCTGTTCAGTTATGGTTTGTTTTTGCCTTCCATTTTCCATTTGTAGATGTGTGAACTGTTGGGACATTTCTCTCTTTTGTAAGGAAATTTGTTGATTTACTCCTGTCATTTGCTGGTATAATTGCTGTAACAGTGCCACTACATAATATTCCTGGATTACTAGCCGACATAGTTAGAACACTGGACTGTGTAGGGTTAGAGGTTATTTGTGTTTGAGACTCCGAGACATTGGAAGGTTGATTGGGTACTGTGTTTTGTTCTGCCCCTCCAGATGTATGCGACGTCATGTTAGGTATGTGTGTAGGTGCTAGTTCTGGCTCCGAATTATTCTCTACACTAGCGGAATCTGTTTCGCTGTCTTCACTAGAATCTGGCTCTGGCCTACCTGAACTTCTCAACCGACATGATTTCCTAAGTACCTCGTCTGCCATGTTAGCGTTTGACCAGCTGCTTATTCGGGCCCTTAGTTGGTTGCGCCAAAAAAATTCTATAATGTGTTTAAAAGAATTTGAAGTGATTGTGTGCTATGTTGTGTGGTTAAGGGTACACGTGGTGACAGTAAGGTACACTGTGATAGTGTTGTTAGATTTACACCTTTGTACTGCGTACACCTGCAGAAACACCTACCACACTACAGCATCACAATTCTTCCCAGCTGTGCGACAGAACATCCTGAACCATACTCTGATAAAACTAATTGGACACTAGATTCACATTAAGGAAGGAAGTCCAGACCAAAATTTCTAGTAAATGAAAATTTATTTAGAAGTTAGGATTTGCTGCAATATTAGCTTAAGAGGATTTAATGGAAATTACAATAGGCCTATCAGTATTTGAAACTACCACATCCTTTGCATCAACTTAAGTGAAGCAGATATTTAGATTAATAAAATTATAGGATGAAATCAAAAGAGATATTGAAAATGTTACTTCCTGTATTTAACTAATAATTGCTGTTGTTAAACTGAGAGAAAAAAAAACGAGTTGATGTTGATATAGGCCTAAGCTAGGTAAGCCTTCAGGTTTTAGGTTCAGGAAATGACTCATCTTAACGTTCTGATCGCCGTAACTTGTGGGCAGAAAAATACACTATTAACACATACAAATCATATCACCTCGGCTTAGCTCAAAAGTCGGTAGGCGTGCCGATTCTACACGAAATCTCGGACCTCTGGTCTCAAGCAAACTAGCTACTACAAACACAGACATTCTGGTGCAAAACTTGAAAACGGCGAAAATATAAGATTCAAACATTAACATTTCAATTGACCAGATGGTTGAGGTAAAAGACAACGAAAAAAATACAGTCCTCCGCCGGCATACCACTTGTTCAGGGCGATGGCGTCATCGGCGTCAGTACGGCGTCATCTGCGGCGACGGCGATTTAAACCTCTGGCACACTTCAAAATATTAATATTTAGGCCCAATAAAGCGTCCCATTTTATATGTTATCGGCCTCCTATCTTGAAACTATGTCTCTGCCCCACAGAACTGCACAAAATTTAGGCTGGCACCCGATAATAAAGGCGTAGCTACGGCCGCGAGTCGGCAACCATCCAGCAACATCGGAACCTCGGCCAAGGCTTCCTAGAACTTAAAAAAAAAAAAAAAATCGACTCCCTAGTCACAAAGAAGCTTGCCTAACGAGGCGAACTCAAAAAACTAAACCTGAAACTAAAACTAAACCAACAAAAATTTAAACAAAAAAATTAATTTAAATTATAGGATGCGAGTCCTTACAAAATTTAATAAAAAAAATTAATAAAACATCAATTTAACTAGCTAGGCGGAGGCAGGATTTAACTAGGCACCCTGTCCAAAGAGAAACTAAGATTTAGATTAAAGGTTAACAGTCAAAAGTAAATAGAAACAAGTAAATACTGGATCACAACAATAGACTAAGCAAAGTAAATAAACAAACAATTAAGTAAACAAACCAGCTACCTATAGCCAAATGCTATAGCCATGATTTCTTTAAAGGATTGCAATCAGTGCCATGAACCAAGATAAACACTATGCAAAATAGTGCATAACGAATCTTGTTGCCAACAACTGATATTAATTTTCATTTTTCAATGCTCAAGTACTTTTTATGACTACAATGTACCAGCATGTCAAGCATAGCTATCGCAAATCAGTTTTTGAGGACTTGCAAATTTTATTGTCTGATTGTTGATGTTCCCATGACATTGAAGGCACTTTGATAATGTTAAAATATCATTAAAATTGCCTAATTAGTATTAAACTTTATTTACTAAACATTGTCCTTTGGAAAGTGTGTTGGGATTGGCCAAAATAATATTTGCTTTTGTGTACTAAATAATGTCTGTCTCAAAAGAATGTATAAGTTGAAATAAGTTTCAGTTCAATACCAAGAATACTTACAAAATATTTATGTCTACCAAATTATTATTGCTGACAGCATTGTTCCATTTAATTACTAAGCATCTATTATTTGTAAACTCACGCCCCAAACTACTTAAAATGTTATACCAATGTTTGCACAGTAAAACTTTGTTACCAAATTATCATGAGGTACTGAAAACTTTAAAGTTAATTACCTCAAAATGTGTTTTTTTAATATGTATGTGTATTGAACTAGTACAGCGATATGTCCAGGTACTCTGAATTATCAGAGTACCTACCCAACTCTTCCATCAGCTAACAGTTCGTCGAAACTCAGTTCCCTTACAACATATCACGCCCCACAAATCACTGAAGTATTCTCTCACACCTATACAAAATCTGCATAACAACATTCCAAGTGGAAGAAAGAACCACCACAGCCATCATAGAGAAGATTGCCACAATGAGAATTTGGTCAAAAAAGGCATGTACTAATCGCTCCGACCTCCATAGCATGGTTTTATTTTCAATTTAATCCTGATAATCATACTGAAAATGGCATTGCACTACCTCAAGGCTGAATACACGATTCCCAAAAACACACTGCCAACAAGAACATATCTACCACATCACAGAGCAGATACATTCATTTAGAATGTCATAATATTTTGGAACAAATAGACTAAACAAGGTCAGCGATTCTATCCGATTTGCAAGAAGCAATAGCCATGATATGTGATTACATCAATAAAAGCACCTTTACAGTGAGTTCAACCAATTCTACATCGTAAGATGATTCTTTGGAGCTCATTCCTTTCTCTGCCGAATTACGTCTATATCCATTCGAAATTCAGTGAAGAAGGATGAAATTGTCTCAAAGTCGAGGCTACAAGAACGTTCCTTCACACCGAGATTCGAAACCTGATCAGTACTTAGAGAACACATCACTAATACTTATTCCAAAGTGAAAGAAAACAAATATAGATGAACTTATAATCTATACAAATAAAATTCGAGAGTATTTCTTAACTATAAATAAAATTACAATGAACAAAAAAAATAAAGATATTTAAATAAATTATACAATAGGTAAAACCTATGGGGCGTAATTAATAAATTATTGAAAGTACATACAAATTAATAAAATCATGTCTTTGAAGTGTGTCTGAACATACATAATATATATAAGGAAAAAAACACGAAATACTGTAGCAGCCCCACCTGCTATTTTACCAGATCTGTAACTAGAAGTGGGCTGTGAAATAGCAACTGTTCCTACATCCATTGTTTAAAACAGAATAATACAGATATTTACACAAGGCACTTTGAAAAATTAGAACATTTAAAATCAATAAAGTTCATCAAACATATACTTAACAATTTCAAATAAAGTTTATCATCATGTTAGATAGATCAAGTTCATAATCACATCAAATATGTCAAATTCATTGTAACATTAAAATCTTGCAGAAAATTAAAACAGGCGAATGTCTGAAACCTAAAATACGTGAATTAACATAACACAGAAAGCCGCCAGGATGAACAAATTATAATATTCGAGGTTGTCTGCTTGGGAGGAGCTGGGGTATAAGTCAACTTCGGTCATGTTATCATGGAATATCATGTTTGTGGGCGGTAAAGTACACTATTGCCGAGAAAGGTGGAGTTGTGTGAATTTATGTAAACCCCTGATAGTGTCGATTTTGGGTATATTGGGAGAGGTGTGGCTTAGGGGCGGAGTCACTGGAGGGGCCTCTCCTGGCAGTTCTTGAAGCTGTCTCCACCTCCTGGCATGCAGCTGGAATAGGCGACTTTCGTGGGAGTTGTCAGTGATGGCATGTCGATACTATTTAACAGGCAGTTGAGGGAGTGACGAGGCGAATGCAATAAGCAATAGGCCACCATCCGTGGGGTGTTTTCTTGGTGGCGAGATATTGGTGGACGTTGCTTTTGACGTAATTGCATTCGGTTGTGGTGATGTGATACGGAGTTGTCAGTGATGGACGTTGAGGGAGTGACGAGGCGACTGCAATTAGCAATATGCCACCATACGTGGGATGTTTTCTTGGTGGCGAGATATTGGTGGACGTTGCTTGTGACGTAATTGCATTCGGTGGTGATGCATTTAGTGGTGATGCATGTGGTGTGGTGGGAAGGTCGTAGTTAGGGCGACATCAGGAATGATGGAAGGCAGCTGCTCTCGTTGTGCTCTGCGTTGTTGCTTTGGCTCAGACACCCAAAAAAGATTTGGCGCAAACAGATCTTTACAGTTTTCCAATCCTATTGGTCTCTGCAGTAGGGGCGTAATGTGCACTTCGTTAGCACTCCGTTCAAAAGAATGGAACATTTTTGTACATGGTGTCATTCGAGGTTGTCCTTTGTATGTAATAATGTAGGAAAGATTATTCAGAGTTCCTCATTCGAGGTTGTCATGTAGAAAATATTTCTATGTGTCTTATACGATGTGTGAAGAGCTGTGTTTTGTATAGTTTTTAAATGTGTGTTGTGAGGTAATTTGTGGGTAATGATTGCGATACATTGCATTCGAGGTTGTCCGAAAACAAGAGCTGGGGTGACAGTTGTGTTGGAAATGTTTTGCACAAAATGAAATTGTGTGTGGAAGTGTTTGGGGGATGGACTAGTAATGTAGTTTTAGTGATGATTTTCGTAAAACCATAATAGGGTAGATTTTGGGTATATTATGAGAGGTACGTGAGGTGCATCATTGCGGTAGCATGTTTTGTGAATCTGTTATGTGGCATGCAAATTATGTGAGAATACCGCCACGGTAACACAGCCTGCCGTCAGAGGCGACTAAAAGGGTAGAATGGGTTAGAATTCCACATGTATGTCGTTGGAGACAATAGTGTATAATGAGTGTTTTGTGTTGCATGTTGTGCTGTGGACTGTGAAGGATGCCTATGTTTGTGTGTTTCAGGTTTTCTGTGAGGGTTATTGAAGTGCAGGTGTAGAGACACCAACATCCGTACTTGGTTTGTCGGTGTTGGAAAATGCCGAAGAAAAGAAGACGTGGCAGCCAGTCTTCGCAGTACCTGAAACAGAAGGTGACGAGGGAGAAGGTGAGACGATTGAGACGTCAAGGATGGACGTCCCCTCCGTCAGATGAAAGCAGCTCTTCCGACTTTGAATAAACGAGGCCTTAGATTACAGGCAGTTTATTCGGAATTATAATTTCGCTTTAAGCATGGCATCGTTTTGTGCCGATGTACGGTCGTCTGGGCGGTCCGTGTATACATTTCAGATCCATGGTCAAGTCTACCATGTTACTTCGGGTTCTGTTCGGCCGGTTGAAGGCACCGAACCCTGCTTTAATCAACTCTATTTCATATATGTTGATGTTGCTAACACCAAGAGAGAAGACATACTCCATGGATATATTTTAAAACGAAGAAATTAAAACAATTTTATATTTATGTATTCTTATGCATTGCAACCTAGCATCACTTTCGCAACTAGTCATTAGTTCAAAAGTACAACCACAGAGAGTGCTACCGAGCTATTTTCACGCTATTTACGTCCTTTGTAGCTGTTACGATCGAGACACATTTTCATGCAAATTTCAAATGGCGGCAAAATTGTAAAGGACATTTGAGAAATAGGACATATAATTTAATAAGATAGAAAAATAGGTTAAGTAGGTGTAACTAACCTTTCGTAGTTACGACAGAGGTTGGATACACCGGACAAATATAAGATATGTATATTTCCGTGTACAAAAGTGACGGGACGAAACAATATTATCAGCAAGTCGGTTTCAAACTTGGAAACTCAACGTAAAAGTCAGCACAAGCAAAAAGCACAGCGAACAATACATAAAATTTGAATAAATCAGCCAGAAAATAACAACAGAAATAGAGCCAGTGTTGCCAACGTCGGGGAAAAATTTCATCGGAAGTGAAGCCATAGGTGAAGCAACTGTTCTGGTTATGTGATAAATGAATACAAACTATAAGTCGTAGTATATTTAATTGTACGAAAAAATGAACTATTTAAATTATTATTGCAAAAAATAATTTTAACTATACTTTAATATAATAAATTTAACGAACGCAATGACTTAGTTAGAAATAATAGAAGAATTGTCGTTTAATTTAGAAATTTTTTATATATAAATTAAATACGTTTATTACTTTTTTGAAAATTTTGTTATAAAATAATATATGTTTTTATGTTGATTCAAGTATTTAAATATCTAATGACTCTTTGCATTATCAAAGTGTAACGCATTAATGTATGATATCTATGATCGTAATTTTTCCGATCACGTTGCTACAGAAACTCAAAGTCACTGTGTTTTGGATCTCGGCCGAGTGAACAACTATATTCAGAATGAGTGGTAAGTTATACAATAACAAACTTAATAATAAACTGTAACTAGATGAATGTACCATATAAGTTTGAAAAGTAATTCGTAAGACAGTGATACAAACATTTTAATGAGAAATTTTGTTTTTAATAAATCAGTTGAAATGTAAATAGAGAGGCACTTTGCTTTCATAACGAAGCAACGCAAGTTGTTATTTACGTTAGGTAACAATTTTTTTCGGCGAAGTATCACTCTTCGAATCATTACTATTGGCGGAAAGGTTGTAATTAGTTGTAGAAATGTTCGTCAAAGAATGTTGTGGGTGTTTTTGAATAACTTTTTTTGTCAATTGTCAATTATTGTTTATTGTGCACAAACATTTGTGTAAATGAATCGATTATTTGAGGAACCCCATAAGTCACAAAAAATGTGAAATTGAGTTATCCGTGGATTTAGGGTGTACTTTGGTATAACTAATAAAGAGAGAAACTCCATAAGTACCGGACTTATGGGGTTTCATGTCCGAATGGAGTTAAAGGTTTTGTTTACCAAGGATATATCTGACAGTTCTTTATTCTACTGAAGGCCATGCCTTATTTGTGTGTATTTTGTTACTCTATTGTCAATGGTTTTGTCTTATTTGCGACCAGGGATTCAAGTGACGATGATAATGTGAACAAAATAAACGGAAAAGAGGAACTACACACGTACGGAAATACAAGAATTCAGTTATAAAGAAAGCAAGACTCAAGGGTGAAGCATATATTAACTGGCCTGGAAAATATATTGCTGCCAAGACTCCAGGGGAAGACTGCAGGTAACTTAACCTCTATTACGATATGTCTTTCTTTTAGTTGGTTATAATGTCAACACGCTTTTATTAAACAAAAACGGAATTTTTTGTGTGTTTTAGATGCAGGCGAAAATGCTACACTTTGATATCAGAGGAGGAACAAAAAGTGATACTGTCAAAATTTCACAGTTTCGAGACAAAGAACGAGCAGGACAGCTATTTACAGATTTTGATATCAACTACCAAAATGCATCGGCGCAGACGACGCAAGCGGGCAGAAGAATCATCTTAACCTTCACGAGGTTGTTCTTTTGTTTATGATATGTCAACATGTTCAGGCAAGTACCAAGTTTGCAAAAAAGCTTTTGTAAAAATATGCACGCAATAACAGATGACAGAGTGCGCAGACTGTCGTCATTACTTCGTGAAGGAAAATCTCCACGAGACAAACGTGGGCAAAATATTCCTGGGAATGCCAAATCAGGTGTTGTTATTGATGCTGTAATATCTCATATTGCCTAGTTTCCTGTTAAAACATCTCACTACGGTTCCCGGGAATATCATTATTTGGATGCGAAACTTAATGTGAAGATCATGCACTCTTTGTTCACACGTTATTGTCCTGGGCAAACAGTAAGTTATGATCACTACTTGAAAATATTCAAAGAAAATTTTTCCTTGTGTTTTGGCCGTCCGCAAGTTGATACTTGCTGCTGTTGTGAAGAATTGAATGTCAAACTGAAAAGTACCTATCTCAATGACACTGCTAAACGAACCATTGAGGCTGAAAAGCAGGTTCATTTACGGCGTGCTAAGAAATTTTACTCCACACTCCAGGCAATAGAACATCTGTCCAAGACGGATGAAACTGTTTGCGGAATTTGTATTGATTATATGCAGAATCTGCATTCCATTGCATTCCCATTCAGGAAGCATTTTATCTAAGGCAACTGACTGTTAGTGTGTTTTGTATCCACAGTCTAAAAGATGGAAGTGCCTATTACATTGTTTATCATGAAGGAGTGGCAGGAAAAGGACCTAATGAGGTATGCACATTTTTGATGAGATACATTGAATCAGCTGTAAGCAAAACTGTGAAGCACAGAATCGAAATCATACTATAATCAGACTCTTTTCAACTTTGACTACCACAGGCAGATTTGAAACGATAGATCAATACTACCCAATAAGAGGCCACAGCTTTCTGCCATGTGATAGAGATTTTTCCATATTAAAAAGAAAAATCAAACGAAGAGACCTGGTGTATATGGTAAAGGAATACATGGAAATCATCCTCACTTCTTCCAATAAACAGGCATTCCTAGCGGTATAGATTGAAGATTCTACCGATATAATTGATTTCAAAAGTTGGTGGCCATTCTACTTTAAGAAATCAATGTTGTCTGCAGAATCTGCAGGAAGGGGCATACCTAAGGATCGAAAAGTAACTTTGCAACCGTCCAAGTTCATGCATTTCTCACATGCAAGTACTTCACCAGGTGTAGTAGTGGCTAGGGACTACATCAATGGACTGTTGAAAAGTACAGTCCACATCCGCAACACAAGAAAGGGAACGATTGCCCTCCCGACAACTACAGCCTATCCTGCTGGGAAACGTCCTATTCAGAAGAAAAACATTGAGGATCTGTGGAAATTGAGTGTCTTCCTACCTCATGATGTTAATGTGCAGCAGTTCTATCAAGAACTTTTCGAATGGCCGACATGCGATCAGGATGTCTCCGATGTTGCGTGAAACTTTATAATGTAGCCTACAGTGCAGAAAAACTTTTAAACATGTTACGATGGATTTTGATGGTTTCATGTTGTAGTAATGTAATACTCAAAACAATGTCATTGTTGTATGAAGTATTTTTGTGTGTGTATTTCATCTTATACATTCAGTTTGTACATTAGAAAGTTAAATTAACAAGTTATATCATAAACAATGCCATCTCTTACTTCGTACAGCCACAAAATTGTACTCAATATCCTATAAGATTGAGTAAACCCATAAGTCCATGACTTTTAATAATTATAATCTACAATTCCATAAGTTTTATGCATCATCATTTTATGGTGTAAATTGGGAAACACTAACTTAACTATCGCTTTGATAAAATACTCATTTTTACCTTCTTGTTTCATGTGGACAGTTTTATTTAGTTTTCCGAAAATTTACTTAGGTGGACTTATGGGAAAATAAAATAATCTATTCAAATGTATCATAAATACAGTTTCGTATTGAACTGTGCCAAAACTTCGTATTCTTTTATAATTCGAAGAGAAGAAATATTCCAGGAGTGCTAGAGCGAGAAGGCACGACGAGATAACTCGGCGAATAGCTGAGGAGGCCACCCGCAGCCTGGCGGAGGCCCGAGCAGCCCAAGACGAAGGAATGATATTTTAAATTAATGCATACGAATTGCAATTCATTTTTCGAATTGCACCCCACAAAACTGGAGGAGATGCGAAAGTTATACGAGAATCGCTGCTCGTATTTCTCCCCATTAATTGGAATAAATTTTGTCCGTCAGTTCGCCGATAGCAACACCAAGCTGTGGAGCAGGAGCCGCAGGAGGAGCCGTCCCCTGCGAACACCACAGTCTCTGTGAACATTGCCGTGACGCCGCAGAGGACGGCGCTGCACCACCAGGGAATTAAGTTCAGCCGCCGGCCCGTTGGGCGCAGCCCAACCGCGCACCCGCCGCCCAGATGAATATAAGTATGAGTTTTTTTCCAGCACCTATATGCCGACGGCGAACAATCGTCGCCATGTCTCGCAATAAACAGAGAATACCTTTGCAAACTGGCCTGTCGTATGTTCGTAGGGTTGATGCAGTCCATCAGTCGGCTGGTGCGCGGCGCCGGCGGCTGGGCCGCATTCGAAGCGCCGAGCTGAGGAGGCGGCAGGGTGCCGCCGAGCCTGCGGTGGCAGTCGAGGGTCGGGCTGCGGTGCCTCCTCGGGAGGGCGAAGGAGCCTTTGGCGGCAGGGGGGACCGGCGGCCGCGGATGGTGACATACCGCCCGCTGTCCCACTCTTCCGCCAGGTGCTTCATCAGATACCAGACGAGGCGCCACAGCTGGTCGTTATCAGGGACGACGTCAGTAGGGGGACATGGGCGTTTTGGCACCACAGGGAGCAAAACCAGCCTAACCTGCATATGGTTAACACGCCCGCCCCCTCCCCTGCCTGCAGCAAGGCCTCTGATTGGCCAAGACGTTGTCTAGGGGGCGTGTCCTGAGCTGTGATTGGTTGTAGGGGTCTTTTGGTACGAATAGTACCTAAGTGCCATGAGGTGTGTGATTGGCTGAGAGCTTAAGCCCCACCCTGTATGTGTGTATTGATTGTGTGTATGTGGGCGAGGGGTGCAGAGGAGGCAGTGTACAGAGGTGTTGGCAACCCTTTTGGTACAAGTTGTGTCTAAGCGCCATGTGGGTATTGATTGTGTGTAGGCGAGGGGTGGAGGAGTGTTCAAGATGCATAGCATCTTGAAGACATCTTCAAGAAATCTTGAAGAAATCTTTAAGACGTTACCCTTTTGGAGGAAATAGTGCCTAAGCGCCGTGTGGGTATTGTTTGTTATGAGCAAGGGAGCTGTCTACAAGATGCATAGCATCTTGAAGACATCTTCAAGAAAAATTTATGGCTTACCCCTTACTTGTCCCACAGCCCTAAGACATTCTCAAGATGCCTAGCATCTTGAAGACGTCTTCAAGACGTATATCAGATCCTTGAGACATCTTGAAGATGTCTACAAGATGGCGCTAGAGAGAGTGTGCAACACATGTTACCCCTGTGTATAACAAGTTTACCCCCTCCAACACTTACCTCCAACATCAGGTCCCCAGTAGCAACACATCCTTCTTCCAGCACAGTCACTACTCCAATGAAGAGGGGAGACAGTCCTCACTAGTAAAAAACCCTACCCTCTCCTTCATTCTTACCCCTCAATGTCTCCCCCCTAGATTTCTCCAACAGTGTATGTCGATGCTCAAGAGTTATTGTTACTCATTTGGTTGCTGACATCCTAGGTAAGTACATTAAAAATGGCAGGTCTTAGCTACGAAATAAGTACTCACTCACACACATTTAAATAATAACAATTTATTAATCAAAAAAATACATATATAGCAGTAAAATCACATTCACATTTTTTTTGTTTCATTTGTTATGTACACAGTTCATGACTGTAAAACAGCATTATCGCGCACACAGATTTCTAGTCACTTAGAGGTTGGTAGATATCCAAAAACAAGCATTGTCTTTTGCTACATAGCTAGCTATGTAAAACAGCATTGACGCGCGAGCGCAAATTTCATAACGCAGTCAGTACACGTACAAATCGCGTTGCTTGAAGTTCACATACACTTGGCTGTATAACACTTTGTGTGTGAAACACACACACACACGCAGTTCTTGTTTCAAAGCTTGTACACAGCTTGTTGTGTAAATCAGGTGATCGTAGTGTATAACGTAGACGTGATGTATAGACAGCTGACAACTACACAGTCAGCTGATAGGATCTTCGGTGAGTCCGGCGTGATAGCATCTAGCCGCCAGGCGATGGGGACAGATGCTCAGCCGGAGTCGGTAGGCCACACAACATAGCGGGCGTGGTGTGCGCGTTGCGAACCCTCCAGGCGAAGCAGACAGGTGGAAGTATTTCTCTCTCGCAAGATCCACATACTTTTTTTAGTCTGGTAAAGACACGCGATAATGACCCCATGGCAATGTCGTGATACCGTCTGTGTTAATGTAACACTTATCGTCAGCTGCCGACAACGCTACTTTGGTTACACGTTCAGTAAAGACTATGTGTTCACGCGACCGGAAATGATATTGAGTGCCCCAGACTCGTGAATTTTGCATCAAGCACTCCAAATAATCATCAACATGAGCGTGTTCAGCACATTACCCTTTACACCTTTAGCTTTACGCGTATATTTCCCGTCCTGTAGGGTGTAAGCGTAAAGTTTGGGGCGCAAACCTACAAAGGCGGTGATGATGTTGCCACCACACTCATCCTTCATAACGCCTGAGACGCCCTTGTTTATGCAAGGAAAACATTGACGATTATCTGGCGCATTATTTGAAGTGTCAAAGCGTGTAGCCAAATGAGGAGCAATGCGAGCGTACACATCGTGACAGTGTACCTCGTAAATTAAACTGTCGGTGTCACAATACAGCAGGTGTAAGGAGGGCGAAGGAAACAATTGACGCATAAAGTTGTAATGAAAATTGTACAAATACAATTTTGAAAGGTCGAGAATTGCAACACCGGTGTACAGTGGTTTGTTGAAGGTAATGTCGAACTTTTCCATCTCGATCAATACAAGTTCATCGGCGAGGATTTGACGCCCTTTGAATGTCGGACGCCCAATCATTTGACGCCCTTTGAATGTCGGACGCCCAATCAGTACTGCCGCACCATATATCGTGTCGTACCGTGAAACGACACGAATATCACGTTCCCGGCGAACATTTTGAAGACATTTGCCATAAACGGAATTACACATTAATTTAAAAATCGATTTCTCAAATGCATTCGCAGCCTGAGCACGTTTGTCAATGTTAAACCTAATGTAAGCCACCATCCATGCACTCTGGTCAAAATGCAATACATGGTGAACAGACTGTAGAACAGCGCCGTACGCCAGGTAGTGCTTCAGTGTTTGTCCGTGTATAATATAATTCTTCCGCGGTTCTAAAGTAAGCAAAAGTCTTTCTGTCGAACCGTTTGGTGGTACGCCATTGATTGGTGCAAGTGGCAGATCAGATAGCACATCGTGACGTTCCTCTGGGAACATCAAATCAACCTCCGCGAAAAAGCATGAGTCCCCTTGTGTATCGATGTTGGCGAAATCCCAATGAAAAAATTCATTTTCCGGAACCCACAGAAAATTAGCAAAAGGAAGTTTCGACATCATTGTATGACTGTACATACCGTTTATGTCAAAGTAGCAAATGTAGGATGACGGGAGGGAAGGGTCGTAGTCCTCGTCCATGTAAATATTGTTGACAACTGCGTGTCTTTTGCTCACTTGAGTAATACCACCACAAACCCCGCGTTCAACAAACAGATATTTATCAGGGTCGGTCAACAGCTCCAAGCGCACTTGTGTCTTTGATAAGAGTCCGTCCCAGGCTAGAGCAGGAGCCGTGACATAAAATGTGGGGTCCACACCGTATGCCTCTAAGCAAACCGTCCTGAAATTCTCAAAAACGTCTGCTAACAATTATGTATCTACGTGTAAATACTGCAAGGCATACTCCATTAAGCTACCACAGTTGAACGCATTCCAGGGATCCTGAGTGTGCATGTCATCGCTCTCGCTCACGCCCTCGCTTTTCATTACATTGTAGAATGCGTCTCTAGGAGGCAGGGAAGTCTCACGTAGATTTTCCATAGACCGCACGTGGTCGTATGGAAAAACTCCCTTTCTTTGAGCCAAATCAAACTGCGCATCGTTTGGAAACTGTGCACGGGTGAGTTTTAGCTGGTGCGACACTAGATTACCAGCTAATTTTCCAGCGACGCAGTCATGAAATTAAAAGAATCTATAAATTTAAGTCGTACTGTGCGCATGCCTACTTGTGCTGTGTTTCCATAGGGAATATGTTTTGTGATACACTTGTAACTCTCCATAGTGTTCCCAATGACTTTAATATCACCTGGGTTTTCCACAACTACGCTGCCGTCTGTGAGTGACACGGCGAGAGGCCAGCGGACGCATGAGAAAATGTCCGTCATAATTTTGCATGTTGTGGAATACAGCTACGAGCTGATTCTTCGCAAGACGGAACTGTAAATTGCACTTGTTGTGCGCGTATCCTCTAATTTCACCAGTCAGGTGGTCATGGTCAAGTACAATTTTGTCTGAAGCATTATGCAAATCCTTCT